>CAUYLG010050772.1:0-153552 GCA_963573385.1 Cacajao melanocephalus | reverse complement strand
TGTTAAGCACAATTATTGGCATAAAAGAGGTTTTTAATACCCATTTTTAGACTGCATTCTAGCCTGGGCAATAGAACAAGAATCCTGTTCTCTCTCCCTCTTTCTCTTCCTCTTTCTTTCTCTCTTACATTCTTTTTTTTTTTCTTTCTATCTTCTTTTCTTTTTCTTTCTTTCAAAAAAAAAAAAAAAAAAAAGCTGGGAGTGGTGGCTCATGTCTGCAATCCCAGCTTTTTGGGAGACGAAAGCAGGCAGATAGCTTGAACTCAGGAGTTTGAGACTAGGCTGGGCAACGTGGTGAAACTCTGTTTCTACTAAAATTACAAAACATTAGCCAGATGTGGTGGTGCATACCTGGAATCCCAGCTACTTGGGAGGCTGAGGCAGGAGAATTGCTTGAACCTAGGAGGTAAAGGTTGCAGCAAGCTGAGATCATCCCATTGCACTCCAGCCTGGGCAAAAGAGCAAGACTCAGTCTTGGGGGAAAAAAAAACAGAACAAAAAAAAAAAACACTTTTTAAAACATATCATTACCATGCTTAAGAATCTTAGTGCTTCCTTGTTTTCTACATGAATTGATCTCAACCTTGGGTACATATTAGAATCACCTGGAGAACTTTTAAATATCTGTGTCCAGGCTGCATCTAAGACAAGATAACTCTGAATTTTTGGTGGTGAGATCTAGCCATCAATAGCTTTTAAAGCTCTCTAGGTGATTCTGATGTGCAGCCAAGGTTTCAGAGTCACTGTAGCAGGTCAGAACATTACAGAAAATTAAAACATATAGCCAAAGCAAACTCCAGGAAAAGGAAACAGTTTTAGAAAAGATAAGGGGACTTTCTCCAAGTAGGGAAACAGGTATTAGAACCAAGGGATCCCAGTTTATGTGCTTTTTCCTGGCTTTCAAGCCTTGTATACTCTGTCCCTACCCTACCTTTTCTGATAGCCTTATTTTTTCCTCTCCCAACATTCAATCTTCTCTTACAGAGCCAGTTAGGCTGATATTGCTATCCCTAAAAATTCACTTCTAATACTTCATTGCTTGCGATTTTGAGGTTACCCTCATTTATCCCCTCTACTGATTCATTCCTGAATATATAAGTGCCCTACTCAAAAACCTCAGTAGCTCTCCTCTAACAATAATTTCTGAACTCCTTAGTTTGGCATTAAAAGACCTTTATCATCTGGCTTCAGACCACAGTCCGATTCCTAGGTGTATCACTCCTCCATTCCTACAGTTATCCTTAATCTGGGTCTGTGGTACTCAAATTTTGCTCCATTGTTAAGATATATTTTGGAGATAAAGCCAATAGGGCTTCTGGTGGATTGAATATGGAAGATGAGAGAAGAATCAAGAATGATTCATAGATTTTGGCCTTAAGCAACCGGCAGGTGGTAAACAATGGAGGAAAAACTATTCTGAATATGTTAAATTTGAAATGCCTATTAGATATTCAAGGGGACATTTCAGTAGGCAATTCAAAATAGATGATATACAGCTATAGCTTGCATGAGAGGAAGGGTGGATCAGAGGTGGAGATATGACCAATACTAATGTTCTATATTACATGTGACTAAAATTTGGAGGTCTTTGTTCACTTGGCAGAAAAAGAAATAAAGTTACTGAGTTTATATGTGTGATACCTGTTTCCAAGGAGCTCACAATCTAGACAAAAGATAAATACACCAATTATATAAAAGGCAGGGAATGGTAGAATCAATGCTAAACTGAACAAGGGAAAAATGCCATAAGCTTTTCATAAAGGGAATATGGAGATGAGGCTGTGGCCATTCTTCCTTAAGTGCCAGAATGATGATTTGGGACTTGATTACACAAAGTTCTTGAACTAATCAGAACTCTGATCAGGTTTAGTGTAAAGCTGATCAGTTTTAATTGATCCCTGTGCTGTTTTAGAGAAATTACCCTTATAGTTTGTGTAGAATGCATTAACTGGTGTGCGTTGGCTCACGCCTACTGAAATGTCCTCCTAACACTTTGGGAGGATGAGGTGGGTGGATTCCTTGAGGCCAAGAGTTCAAGACCAGCCTGGGTGATATGGTGAAACTCTGTCTCTATAAAAAGAAAAAATACAAAAATTAGGCGGGGTGGTGAACCTGTGGTCGCAGGCACTCAGAAGGCTGAGGTTGGAGGATTGCTTGAACCCAGGAGGATGAAGCTGTGGTGAGCAAAAACAGGAGGGGAAACTTGGAGATAGGGAGATCAATAGTTAGAAGGCTACGTAATGTATTACTTTTTGTTTTGTTTTGGTTTGTTTTTTGAGACAAAGTCTCGCTTTGTTGCCCAGGCTGGAGTGCAGTGGTGCGATCTCGGCTAACTGCAACCTCTGCCTCCCGGGTTCAAGCGATTCTCCTGCTTCAGCCTCCTGAGTAGCTGGGACTACAGGTGTGTGCCATCATGCCCGGCTAATTTTTGTATTTTTAGTAGAGACGGGGTTTCACCATGTTAGCCAGGATGGTCTTGATCTCCCGACCTCGTGATCCACCCACCTTGGCCTCCCAAAGTGCTGGGATTACAGGCATGAGGCACCTCCCCCAGCTAATGTATTATTTTTATGGGCTTATTTTTATCTCCCTTCCGAAATCATATGGTTCTTAAGATCAAGTACTTCTCTTGCATTACCAACAGAATTCTTTGCATACACAAAAGCTGAAAAAATATTTGTGCATATTATCTTGCTGTCATTTTATTTATTTATTTTTTCTGTATAATTTCCTACTGTCTCATTGGCTCCTTTAACAATTCAGCTCAGTCTTTGCTAGGTTCTCCAACTCTGCTTAACTTATAAATATTGAAGTACCACCAAGAATTTATTCTGGGTCTTCTCTTCCCGCTGAATACTTTTCTCCTAGGTAATTCATCAATCCTATGACTTTAAATACCACTTATATGATGACAATTTCCAAATTCATATCTCTATCTCTGATCCACCTTCCCTCCATGCAAGCTATAGATGTATATCATCTATATTGAATTACCTACTGAAATTTTCCCCTGAATATCTAATAAGCATTTCAAGTTTAACATGTTTTTCTCCATTGTTCACCAATGTCAGTTACTAAGGCCAAAACGTATGAATCACTCTTGATTCTTCCGTCCCTTATCTTCCACATTCAATGCATCAGAAGTTCTATTGGCTCTGTCTCCAAAATATGTCTTAAACTGGTCCACTTCTCTTGATCTACATTGCTATCGCTAACCACCATTCTCTCTAGCCTGGATTACTGCAATAGCCTCCTAGAACCAGTCCTTCAACTTCATCTCTTGCTCTTCAATACATTATCTACCCAGAACCAATAATCTTTTAAAAATGTAAATCAGATAATGCCATTTCCATGTTTAAAGCCCTCTAATCACGGATATATATATATATATGTATATATATATATGTAATATCCACAGTAAAATCCAAACTCCTTATCATGGCCTATATGACCTTACATGATCTGGTCCTTTACTGTCACTCTGACTTCAACTCCTATGTTCCCTTTGATCTCTATACGTCAGTCACACTGGCCCCTTTCTATTCTTAAAACATGTCAAGCTCATGCAAAGCTTTCTATTCCTCAAATATGCAAAACCTATGGCTATTTATTTTTTAAGTTCCACTGCCCAAAATCTCTTATCCTAGTTTTTCTTTTCTTTTTTTTTTTTTGAGACAGAGTTTCACTCTTATTGCCCAGGCTGGAGTGCAATGGCAAGATCTCGGCTCACCACAACCTCTACCTCCCAGGTTCAAGTGATTCTCCTCCCTCAGCCTCCTGAATAGTTGAGATTACAGGCATGTGCCACCACACCTGGGTAATTTTGTATTTTTATTAGAGATGGGATTTCTTCATGTTGGTCAGGCTGGTCTCGAACTCGTGACCTCAGGTGATCCGCCTGCCTTGGCCTCCCAAAGTGCTGGGATTTCAGGCATCAGCCACCATGCCAGGCCCTTATCCCAGATTTTTACAGAATGGCTTTTTGTGTGTGTATAATTTAGATTTCAGCTTTAATGGCCACCTCTCCAGAAAGGCCTTCCCTGATCATCCTATATAATGCTGTTTCCTCTTCTAGACACTCTATTACATTTCCCGTCTTAGTTTTTTTTTTGTCTTTTGCATAGTCCTTCTTACTATCTGAAATGACTTTTTGCATTCATTCTTGTGTCTTGTTTGCTCACTGCATTAGGATGTTAAGCTGAATGGCAGCAGGAACATTATCTGTCATGTTGTATTCCATAGATGTTTATAAAAAATGGCTTCTGGCAGGGCACAGTAGTTCATGTCTGTAATCCCAGGACTTTGGGAGGCTGAGGCGGGTGGATCACTTGAGGCCAGGAGTTTTAGACCAGCTTGGCCAACCTGGCAAAACCCCATCTATACTAAAAAACACAAACATTAGGTGTGGTGGCACACAACTGTAATCCCAGCTACTCAGGAGGCTGAGGTGCAAGAATTGCTTGACTCTGAAAGGTGAAGATTGCAGTAAGCCAAGATCACACCACTGCACTCCAGCCTGGGCAACAGAGCAAAGCTCTGTCTCAAAAAACAAAACAAAACAAAACACACACACATAGAGACACACACACACACACACACACACACACACACACAACTTCACATTATAAAGATACTGGCTTCTGGATAGGGAATGTATTGGATAGGAAGAGACAAAGAGCTTAGAATAGTTCCTGGCATACACTAGGAGCATCATTAGATATTTGTTGAATACAGGAATATATGTTATCTCAATTGAGTCTCACTACAAACTATTTGGAGGAAATAGGGATGTGTTATTTCCCCCATTATATATACAGGGAAATTGAAAGTTTGGTGACTTTTCCAATGCAATTCAGTTAATATGTGGCAGCGTCTCATACTTTCGCAAGTACATTAAGTTCCCCAATACCACAGCAACATAAATAGCCATAATGGTAATATTCTTTTGTTATCGCTTTTACATGAATAAGGTACTTGCATTAGTTTCCATTGGCTGCTATAACAAATAGCCACAAACTTGGTGGCTTAAAACAACCAAAATTAATTTTCTCACAGGTCAGAAGTCTAAAATCAAGGCATTGGCGGGGGTGCACTTTTGCACTTCCTAGGGAGACACCAGAGGGAGAATCCAGCCCTTGCCTCTTCTAGCTTCTGGTGGCTGTTGGCATTCCTTGGCTTGTGGCCACACCTCTCTACTCTGTCTTGACATTGCCTTTGCGTGTGTGTGTGTGTGTGTGTGTGTGTGTGTGTATGTTTGTGTGTTGTGCATCCCCAAACCTGCTCTGCCTCTCTCTAATCAGGATACATGTGATCATACCCAGATAATCCAGGCTAAGTACCTCCTCTTAAGCCCTTAATTTAATTACATTATTTGCCATATGAAGTAATATTCCCACATTCCAAGGATTATGACATGGGCATATCTTTTCAGGGGTAGTCATCAATTCAACCCACTACAGTGCTCATACTATTTTACTGCAGAACTAAATTCTCAGAACTCTATCTAATGGGTCAGTCTCTTTACTGTTTTATTGCAGAACGAAATTCTCTGAACTCTGTCTAATGGGCCAGTCTCTTTTTATGTGGCTCATCATTCATTCATTTAACAAATATTTAGTAAGGAACTAATACATGCTGTGTACTGCTAGAAATAGGGTATATATTGATAAACAACAGCACTTTATGTGTGGGGTGAAAGAGGGTGTTATTAATAATTACATTGAGATAGCCAGCATAAACCAGGACCATATCAGGCAAACCAGGTCCTGTGATCACCTTACTTATGATGCATGTTCTTAGGCCAGGATAATGAACTAGAACAAGACCCTGCCTGCTAGTATTTTTCCCTTTGCCATTTTTCTTTTCTAAGTCAAACATAGTTTTTAGTTTTTAAAGTTCTTAAATGAATAGCATGCATAGTAGCATGACTGAAGTGATTTTTACTGGACTTCATCAATATGTAGATCACTCATACCTTTGGATATTGGACTTGTAACCTGAGAGTAGAAGGCCATTCCAGAGCAAAATTTTCTATACTAGATAGGCTAGAGACACACTTGAGCCTCAAGTAGGGGAGGACAACTGGTGCTTTTACTGTACAGTTGACTCTTGAACAACATGGGTTTGAACTGCATAGGTACACTAATAAGGGGATTTTCTTCCACCTCTGCTACCCTTGAGACAACCCCAGTGAGATCTTGACAGTAAGACCAACCCCTCCTCTTCTTTTTCCACCTTAGTCTACTCAATGTGATGACTACAAGGATAAAGATTTTTATGATGATCCACTTCCACTTATGAACAGTAAATATATTTCTCTTCCTTATGACTTTCTTGATAACATTTTCTTTAAAAAATTTTTTTTTTTTTTTTGGCTGAGAGCAGTGACTCACACCTGTAATCCTAGCACTTTGGAAAGCCAAGTCAGGAAGACCACTTGAGCTCAGGAATTCAAGACTAGCCTGAGTAACATAGTGAGACCTCAACTCTGTGAAAAAAAAAAATTAAAAATTAGCTGGGTGTGGTAGCATGCATCTGTAGTCCCAGCTACTTGGGAGGCAGAGATGGGAGGATCACTTGAGCCTGGGAGGTTGAGGCTGTGGTGAGTCATGTGGTGAGATCATGTCACTGTACTCCAGCCTGGGCAACAGAGACCTTGTTTAAAAAAAAAATTACTTTTTTTTTTTTAAGAGACAGAATCTTACTATTTTGCCCAGGCTGGTCTTGAACTCCTGGCCTCAAGCAATCCTCCCACCTTAGCCTCCCAAAATGTTGGGATAACAGGTGTGAGCCATCACATTCGGCTCATTTTCTTTTTCCTAGTTTACTTTATTGTAAAAATACAGCATATAATACATATACAAAATATGTGTTAATAGATGGTTTATCAGTAAAGTCAACAGTAGGCTATTAGTGTTAAGTGTTTGGGAAGTCAAAACTTATACATGGATTTTTGACTGTGCAGTGAGGGATGTGTTGATGACCCCTAACCTCCACATTGTTCAAGGGTCAACTATATTTTGCAATTTATTTAATTTAGAAAAATTAAAGTTAGAGAATGAGTGATGTTCTGTAACACTCCTGAAAGGTGACCAAGATTGCTGACAGTAACTTAATTGAGATAAATAGGCTTTAAGTAATGCGCAATTCTCAGTGTTCCTTTTTTGCCAAAGTAATAAAGCATATATGAATGCAAGTTACTGAGAATATTATTATAGGGATAATATTGAATCCACTCTCATTTATTTATTTATATATTTATTGAGATGAAGTCTCGCTTTGTCACTCAGCCTGGAGTGCAGTGGTGTGATCTTGGCTCACTGCAACCTCTGCCTCCCAGTTTCAAGTGATCCTCCTGTCTCAGTCTCCTGAGTAGCTGGGATTATAGACATTACAGATACAGGTATGCACCACCACGCCCAGCTAATTTTTTTTTATGTTTAGTAGAGACTGGGTTTCACCATGTTGTCCAGGCTGGTCTGGAACTCCTGGGCTCAAGTGATCTGCCCGCCTTGGCCTCCCAAAGTACTGGGATTACAGGTGTG
The DNA here is from genome assembly GCA_963573385.1 of Cacajao melanocephalus. NCBI lineage: Eukaryota > Metazoa > Chordata > Mammalia > Primates > Pitheciidae > Cacajao > Cacajao melanocephalus. The sequence continues at coordinate 146,008 of CAUYLG010050772.1, read as the reverse complement.
AGCCACTGTGCCTGGCCACTTTTATTTATTAATAAAGAAAATCATTTGCAAATTTTGGTTCTTCATACGTCTTATTAGTGACAATATTTATTTATAATATAACCCAGCCAGGCATGGTAATATGTGCTTATACCTGTAATCCCAGCACTTTGGGAGGCTGAGGTGGCTGGGTCACTTGAGGTTAGAAGTTTGAGATGAGCCTGGCCAACATGATGAAACCCTGTCTCTACTAGAAATACAAAAATTGTAGTTCAGCTACTCAGGAAGCTGAGGCACAGGAATTGGTTGAACCCAGGAGGTGGAGGTTGCAGTGAGCCAAGATTGTGCCACTGTACTCCAGCCTGAGCGACAGAGCAAGATCCTGTCTCAAAATAATAATAATAAAAATAACTTATGGCCGGGCGTGGCAGCTCATGCCTGTAATCCCAGCACTTTGGGAGGCTGAGGTGGGTGGATCACCTGAGGTCAGGAGTTCGAGACCAGCCTGACCAACATGGAGAAACCTTGTCTCTACTAAAAATACAAAGAATTAGCTGGGCTTGGTGGTGCGTGCCTGTAATCCCAGCTACTCGGAAGGCTGAGGCAGAAGAATTGCTTGAACCTGGAAGGCGGAGGTTGCGGTGAGCCAGGGTTGCGCCATTGCACTCCAGCCTAAGCAATGAGAGTGAAATTCCATCTCAAAAATAAATAAATGAATACATAATAATAATAACTTATAACCAAATGTGATCAAAATGCTAAAACAACACAGTTAAAGAATCACCGTTCTAGAAAATGCAAATTATTTAACTGGAATGGAGAAATGTAAGTGCAATAAACCAAGTTTTTCATCCTCTCTCAAGGGGCAGAAAGCACATGTCCAGAGCATAGGTTTTATACATTAATAATTATTTATAAAATGCTCAAGTTTACATTTTAAAGGATGCTTCCGCATGCAGGAGAAATAGCCTTATTTCCATTTTATAGATCAGAAGACTGAGGTTTGGAGAAACTGACTTACCTCTGTCTTTTTCTTTTCCTTTTTTTTCTCTTTATAGACAAGGCTTTGCTCTGTTACACAGGCTGGAGTGCAGTGGTGTGATCATTGCTTGTTGCAACCTGGAATTCCTGGGCTCAAAGAATCCTCCAGCCTCAGTCTACCAAGTAGCTGGTACTATAGGCACATATTACTATCCCTGACTACTTTTTTAAAGTTTTTTTTTTGGTAGAGATAGGGTCTATCTATATTGCCCAGGCTAGTTTTGAATTCCCAGCCTCAACCGATTCTCTCACCTCAGCCTCCAAAAGTCCTGGGATTACAGGTGTAATCCTACCACACCCAGCCCCCACATCTGCTTTTTAAACTTTTATTCCAGTGGTCTTTCCTTGACTTCATACTTTATCTCTTAATAGAGCATAGAGTGAGCAGAAGTAAACAAAATAGACACTAGAAAAACACAGAAAAGATTAATGAAACTAAGTGTTGGCTTTTATAAAAGCTAAACAAAATCAATAAACCTTTAACTAGACTAGCAGAGAAAAAGAGAGAAGCCTCGAATAAAATCAGAAATGAAAAAAGAGACATTACAATTGATACAACAGAAATAGAAAAAATCATGAGACAATTCTGAACAATTATAACCAACAAATTGGATAAACCAGAATAAATGGATAAACTTCTTGACACATACAACTTACCAAGATTGAATTATGAAGAGATAGAAAATCCGAATTGACCAATAACAGGTAAGTAAGGAGATTGAATCAGTAGTAAAAAGTCTCTCATTAAAGAAAAGCCCAGGACCAGATGGTTGCACTGGTGAATGCTACCAAACATTTAAAGAATATTCCTTGTTGGAATATTTTTGATTAGTGATTCAAACTACTCATTATTGGTCTATTCAGATTTTCTGTTTTTTCATGGTTCTGTCTTCCTAGCTTGTATATGTCTAGGAACTTAACCATTTCTTCTAGGTTATCCAATTTGCAGCATGTAATTGTTCATAGTAATCTCTTATGATCCTTTGTGTTTCTGAGTACCCACTGTAAAGTCTCCTCTTTCATTTATAGTTATTTGAATCTCCAGTCTTTTTTTCTTAACCTGGCTAATGCTTTGTCAATTTTTTTTCAAAAAACAATTTAGTTCACTGATCTTTTCTATTGTTTTTCTAGTCTCTATTTCACTTACTTGTGCTCTAATCTGTATTATTTCCTTTCCTCTGCAAACTTAGTTTGTTCTTGTTTTTCTAGTTCCTTCAGATGGAAAGTTAGGTTGTTTATTTGAGATCTTTCTTTTTCTTAATAGGCATTTATCACTGTTACCTTCCCTCTTAAACTCCTTTTGCTGCATCTCATAAATTTTTGTTGTTGTTGTTGAGATAGATCTCGCTCTGTTGCCCAGGCTGGAGTGCAGTGGTGTGATCTCAGCTCACTGCAACCTCCACCTCCTGGGTTCAAGCGATTCTCCCACCTCAGCCTCCCGAGTAGCTGGGACTACAGGTGCCCACCACCATGCCTGGTTAGTCGAGATGGTGTTTCACCATATTGTCCAGGCTGGTCTTGAACTTCTGACCTTGAGTGATCTGCCAGCCTTGACCTCCCAAAATGCTGGGATTACAGATGTGAGCCACTGCACCTGGCCGCATCCCATAAATTTTGGTATGTTGTGTTTCCATTTTAATTTGTCTTAAAATATTTCTGATTTCTTCTTTGATCCATTGGTTGTTCAGGAGTGTTAATTCCATATACTTGCGAATTTTCCAAGTTTTCTCCTGTTATTTCATTTCATACCAGTGTATGAAACCTTTCCTCGATGTGGTGGTAGATATAAATACGCACATATGTATAGGTTTCCATCTATGATTCCTGGCTCATAACTCCCAGAGTCCTTGTTACAGTCTTTTATTATAAAGTTGGTGTGTTAGGCCTTTCTGACTTTCTCCAGCCTTCCTTTCACCTGCCCCAAGGCAGGACTCTAATCTGATTGTGGGTCATAAAACCACCATTCCAGAGAGGGTCTCATCCCATACCCTGAAGGAAGGAGTGCTAAGGTCATGAAGCTTCCATAAAAAGCCAGGAAGACTGGATTCAGAGAGCTTCTGGATAGCTGAACATGCAAGTTCCTGGAGGGTAGCTTGCACAGGGAGGGCATGGAAGTTCTGTGCCCCTTCCCACATACCTCACCCTAGGCATTTCTTCATCTGTATCCTCTGTAATAAAATAATTTGATAAACATGTTTCCCTGAGTTCTGTGAGTCACTGTAGCAAATTAATTGAACTCAAAGGGGGGTTGTGGGAACCCCAACTTGAAGCCAGTTGTCAGAAGTTCTAGAGGCTCCAGACTTGTGACTGGTGTCTAGCAGCGTGGGGGGAGGGAAAGAGGACAATCTTGGGGGCTGAGCCCTTACCCTGTGGGATCGAATGGTATTTCCAGATAAATAGTGTTGGAATTGAATTGGAAGACATCCAGTTGGTGTTTGTTGCCAAACTGATTGCTTGCTTGTTGGTGGGGAGAAACCCCACATATTTTGGGGTCACAGAAGTCTTCTGTATTGATGCTTGTTGTGCTGGTGTGAGAGCAGAGAAAAAACACAGTTTGAGGGTTTTTCTGAAACACTTGGCTATAAAAACACACTGTTCTGGTTGACAGTTACATTTTATTGTGGCTTATTAGATAAAAGGTGGAGCAAAAGAGAACATTTGTGAACCACCAAAGAACTCAAAACAGAAAGCAAAAATACTATGGTAAAACAATGTCACCCAATGCTGTCTCAGAGGCTAATCTTGGCCCTAGAGCACTGCACATCTCCATTATCACATTTCTACGGTGGAGCTTAGGGCTTCTGTGACTCCTTCGCTCCCTTAGAAGAGAAAGTGCCTGTCAGAATATACAAATATACAAACATCCTTCTGTTTTGGGAGAAGAATGGTAAACCAAACAAAGAACTGTCTTTTATTTTTAATTAAGTCACTGTATCTTTTAAAATCCTTTTTTTTCTTGTGTCAAGCATCATTTTTACTAGAACTTTATGTTTTTTAAGTTAGTGTTCTTTATTCTTTTCTGGACAGAATATTTTAAAAGTTTGTATCTCCTTTTTGCATTCTTTCACCATGATTACAAGTCAGATAAAATCCAGCTGGATCTGGTAACTGTTGAGAAAGGGCTTAAATGAAAACATGCAATGGTAAATTCAGTTATGCCTTTCTGGTTACAGCTCACATTTCCACATTTCACTGTAGCCCAAAGGCAAACACATATATACTGACAAACCACCAAAACAAAACCAGAGTAGGAGCAGGGGGCAAGGGCTCACACCTGTCCTCACAGGGATACCAAGGTGGGAGGAAGGCTTGAGCCTAGGAATTTGAGGCCAGCCTAGGCAACAGAGCGAGACTCAGTCTCTACCTATATATATATATATGTACTTTATATAAATACAAAAGCTAGTTGGGGTGGAACAGAGCCATTTATCATTTCAAGGTCTGAAGTTATGATTTCTGAGAATCTGGAGAACTGAGAATTTAGGAAAAAGACAAAGTATTGTTTCTAATTAAAGGAAAACAGGAAAAGATATAATTTTGACAATTTCTGGTAAATTTAAGAGAGACAAGGGTGATCTTGACTGGTGTTTCCAACATGTGCTTCTGATCTTCTGAAGAAGAATATACGACAATATTAGAAGCCAAAGGGTAGGCTCTCTGCTCCTCCTATTCGACATACAGCTGCATCTTGTCTCCCTTCGCCAGCTGCATCCCTGAGACACCACGGGGAAGGTGAAGGTCAGAGTCAATGGATTTGGTAGTATTGGCCGCCTGGTCACCAGGACTGTTTTTAGCTCTGGTAAAGTGGATATTATTGCCATCAATGATCCCTTCATTGACCTCAACTACATGGTCTACATGTTTCAGTATGAGTCCACCCAGGGCAAATTCCATGGCACTGTCGAGGCTGAGAACGGGAAGCTTGTCATCAATGGAAATCCCATCACTATCTTCCAGGAGTGAGATCCCTCCAAAATCAAGTGGGGCGATGCTGGCACTGAGTACGTGGTAGAGTCTACTGGCATCTTCACCACCATGAAGAAGGCTGGGGCTCACTTGCAGGGGGAAACCAAAAGGGTCATCATCTCTGCCCCCTCTGCTGATGCCCCCATGTTCGTGATGGGCGTGAACCATGAGATGTATGACAACAGCCTCAGGATCGTCAGCAATGCCTCCTGCACCACCAACTGCTTAGTGCCCCAGGCCAAGGTCATCCATGAAAACTTTGGTATTGTGGAAGGATTCTTGACCACAGTCCACCCCATCACTGCCACCCAGAAGACTGTAGATGGCCCCTCCAGGAAACTGTGGCACGATGGCCATGGGGCTCTCCAGAACATCATCCCTGCCTCTACTGGCACTGCCAAGGCTAAGGGCAAGGTCCTCCCTGAGCTGAACAGGAAGCTCACTGGCATGGCCTTCCATGTCCCCATTGCCAACGTGTCAGTGGTGGACCTGACCTGCTGTCTGGAAAAATCTGCCAAATGTGATGACATCAACAAGGTGTGAAGCAGGCATCAGAGGGCCCCCTCAAGGGCATCCTGGGCTACGCTGAGCACCAGGTGGTCTCCTGTGACTTCAACAGCGATACCCACTCTTCCCCCTTCAATGCTGGGGCTGGCATTGCCCTCAATGACCACTTTGTCAAACTCGTTTCTTGGTATGACAATGAATTTGGCTACAGCAACAGGGTGGTGGACATCATGGCCTACATGACCTCCAAGGAGTAAGACCCCTGGACTACCAGCCCCAGCGAGAGCATGAGAGGAAGAGAGAGGCCCTCACTGCTGGGGAGTCCCTGCCACACTCAGTCCCCCACCACACTGAATTGTCCCTCCTCACAGTTTCCATGCAGACCCCTTGAAGAGGGAGGGGGCCTAGGGAGCCCCACTTTGTCGTGTACCATCAATCAAGTCCCCTGTGCTTAGCCAAAAACAAACAAACAAACCAAAAAGAAGTCAAAGGGTAAATGTTCTTCCTTGCATTCAAGGGTCAATAGAGGCAATGGTAAAGAACTACCTTTTTATTTTAGAGATGGGGTCTAGCTGGTCTTGAACTCCTGGGCTCAAGCAATCCCCTCACTTTAGCCTCCCAAACTGCTGGGATTATAGACGTGAGCCACCTTATCCAGCCTATAAATGATTATTTAAATAAACAGCTATTCCTTTGCCATCATTACTATCTATAAATCAAATGTTGCTCATTGAAGTCAGCATTAGTTTTTGCTTCATCTCTATGTTCTTCCCAGCATAGTGTGTGATATATTATGGTCATTCAATAAATATTTGTTAAATTATTAGGGTGGTGGAAGTGACAAGGGCATCTCTCCAACAAGGTAATGGGTGAACTCACAATCCATAAACACTTACTAAATGCTTACCATCTTTTATACTTTTCTAAGTGTTTTACATATGTACACCCACCACAGGAGATGGTTGATATTACTGTTCTCTCTTTATAGACGAGAAAGCTGAGGCACAGAGAAATGAGTACATGACAGAATTGGGATTTGAGACTAGGCAATATGGGTTAGAGGGCCTAAATGCTATACCAGCACCCCATACGATCTCAGGTCAATCAGAAAAGAGCCCCAGGATAACTCCACAATACATTAAATGACAGCTAGATACTTGCCCGACCCAAGAACCAAAAAGAGGAAGTGCCACACTAGGCTGGAGAGTCACTATACATGTATAAAGCGGGAGTTGGCTGACAGTAAGCCTAGGAATCAGGAAGGGTCTCTGCTAGCCTGTAGACTGAGGCAAACTCACTCACTAATACCCATAGCTGGTTTAGTGGATATGGTACAGTAGATTTCAGAAGATCTTAAACCCTTGCCCAGGTGCCTTTATGCTGCGCAGAAATTGCAGAGTGTAAGCAAGAGCAAGACCAAGAAAATGAAAAGGAGGAGGAAGAGAAAGATTAAAAGCCAAGGACAAAAACAGGCATGGGAGATGGGGGTGAGGAGCAGATGGATCCAGAAGGCCAAGTTCAGAAATTGATAAATCAATTGCGGTTATACCATGCTTCAGTGGAGAGATTTTTAAAACTTCACCCTAACTCCACCCATTAAGTCCTGCTCCTAAAAAGCCTTGTTCCTTTTGATCAAAGGAATAATATAAATACTGACATTTAACAATTAACATGGCTTATTATTTTATTTTTCATTTATTATTAGTTTTTAGAGACAGCATCTTTCTCTGTTGAGCAGGTTGAAGTGAAATGGCATGTTTATAGCTCACTGTAGCTTCAAACTTTTGGGCTCAAGGGATCCTCCTTCCTCAGCCTCCTGAGTAGCTAGGACCACAGGTACATACCACCACAAACAAATCCCTCTCTGTTATGGTCTGAAAGTTTGTGTCTCCCCTAGGTTCATACATCAAAATTCTAACCCCCAAGGTGATCATATTGAGATAGGGGCCCTTGGTGGGAGGTAATTAAATCCTGAGGACAGAACCCTCATCAATGGGATTAGTTCCCTTATGAAAGAGGCCCAAGGCGCTTGTTTGCACCTTCTACCATGTGAAGGTACATCAAGAAAGCAGAATTTATGTATTAGAACAAGGGCCCTTATCAGACACTGAATCTGTCAGTGTTTTTTTTTTTTTTCTGAGACGAAGTCTCACTCTGTAGCCAAGGCTGGAGTGCAGTGGCATGATCTTGGCTCACTGCAACCTCTGCCTCCCAGGTTCAAGCAATTCTCCTGCCTCAGCCTTCTGAGCAGCTGGGATTGCAGGTGCCCACCACCATGCCCAGCTAATTTTATTTTTTTTGTATTTTTAGTAGAGATGGGTTTCACCATGTTGGCCAGGCTGGTCTCAACTCTTGACCTCAAGTGATCTGCCCACCTCGGCCTCCCAAAGTGCTGGGATTATAGGTGTGAGCTGCTGTACCTTGTCTGCAAGTGTTTTGATTTTTGATTTTCCAGCCTCCAAAACTGTCCAAAATAAATTACTGCAGTTTAAAATCTACCTGCTTTATGGTATTTTGTTATAGCAGCCTGCACAGACTAATGTACTTTCAAACCAATCCTTTATAACAGAGACTGGACTAGAAGGTGAAGTGACACATTGATATATGAAATTTAGCTTGACTTTAATTAAAAATTTTTAGTTTAATTTGGCATAATAATCTCTCCAAGGGAGATAATTAGGAAGAAATGGTACTAATTAGTCAAAGGTAGTACACAATTCTTTCCTCATTGACTAAAGACACTTGCCATTTCCGTTGGTCCAACTACTACAGATAGATGCACAGAAAGATAAACTGCCAATAGGCACCAGGAGAAGAATAATAGGTGGGTGGCATCATTGAATAGGATGTGAAACAGACATCATGAGCCTGGCTATTAATCAGTATGTGTCAGAACAGAAAGCTATACTTAAAAAAAATTTTATTAAAGATAAAAATTTATACTTCTGAAATTTGAATTTCTCTTTTTATAGTTTGTTGAACTTCCTTTTGGAATCCATTACGTTTAAAACTCACTTTGAAAAAAATCTCAAATGCGCTAACAAGGGAAATAAATTTTGTTATTTACAAATATGGGGCAGAGAGAAATGTGAGAGAGTATAAATTGGGGCCAGGCACAGAGTTATTCATTTAATAAATATTTACTGAATGCCTACTATGTGCCAGGCATCATGCTCAGATGCTGGGATAATGAAGAAGGAAGAGGTGGTCTCTACCTACATGTAACTAAAAGTCTTTGGGGGAAGAAAGATAGTGAAAAATAAATCCAAATGTGATGTGCTATGAAGGAGGAAGTACAAAGTGCCATGAGTATCAGTGGAAAGAGCAATTAAAGGTGAGCAGAGGAGCAGCTCTCAGTGGAAAGAAATCAAAAGCAAAGATAAAAAACAGGAATACTCAGAATGGGTGGGAATAGATGGAAATCCATAAAGCCAAAGAGATTTGATTTGCTTGACTTCAAATAGGTTGAATATTCCAGTTAGGTAAGGACTCTATTCTTTTTCTTTCTGGGCCTTTGTCCAGAGAGTGGGAAAATTTTGGAAGATTTGGTCTGAATCCAGATTTTAAAAATTATTTTTATGGGACCAGGCATGGTGGCTCACACCTGTAATCCCAATACTTTGGGAGGCCGAGGTGGGTGGATCACGAGGTCAGGAGTTCGCGACTAGCCTGACCATCATGGTGAAACCCTGGCTGTACTAAAAATACAAAAAATTACCTGGGTATGGTGGTGGGCACCTGTAATCTCAGCTACTTGGGAGGCTGAGGCAGGAGAATCGCTTGAACCCAGGACGCAGATGTTGCAGTAAGTGGAAATCGTGCCACTGCACTCCAGCCTGGGCAACAGTGCGAGACTCCATCTCAAAAAAAGAAGATTATTTTTATGAATTGATTAAATTGTTTCATGCAACAGGACTACAGAAGGTAGGAGATAGGGTAACTGTCCCCAAAAAGGTCACAGCCTTGTTGGAGAGACAACATAAAAGCATAGAAAAAATAAAGAGGTCTCTTAGGAGACTATAAATGAATAAAGCCTTAACGTAGGCAGAGGAAGAAGTTTCTATGGGCAGTAATAATAAGGAATGATGTCTTGGTAGCAATGTCCTATTTTAGAACTTATTAGTGAGTTATGACATTCTAAAACAGGCCTAAGTTTATAAGACTTAGGCCTAAAATCAGGCATCAGACACTGCCTCCCTGTTTGGCCTGGCTGATGGCAGAGGAAGGTTCAGCAATACAAGGGAGATTCAGTAGCCAAAGATGGGTTGATCTATAGCTATGATGAGATAAATAGTTGGCACCAAGATTATACATTCTGGTGTCTAGAAGGGGAGTCTTGGTGTACTCGTCCATTCTCAAACTGTTGTAAAGATGCTACCTGATACTAGGTAATTTATACAGATTACAGGCACGATGGCTCACGCCTGTAATCCCAGCACTTTGGGAGGCTGAGGTGGGCAGATCGCCTGAGGTTAGGAGTTCCAGACAAGCCTGGCCAACATGGTGAAACCCCATCTCTACTAAAAAATACAAAAATCAGCCAGTGTGGTGGCAGGTGACTGTAATCCCGGCTACTAGGGAGGCTAAGGCAAGAGAATAGCTTGAACCTGGGAGACGAACGTTGTAGTGAGCCAAGATCGCACCACTGCACTCCAGCCTAGGGGATAAGAGTGAGATTTGTCTCGAAAAGAAAAAAAAGAAAAAAGGTAAATCGACTCACAGTTCTACACGGCTGGGGAGACTTCAGGACACTTAACAATTGTGGTGGAAGGTGAAGAAAAAGCAAGGACCTTCTTCACATGGCAGCAGGACAGAGAAGGGTGAGCAGGGGAAATGCCAGACATTTATAGAATCATCAAATCTTGTGAGAACTCACTCACTATCACAAGAACAGCATGTGGCTGGGGGTGGCGGGGCAGGAACCAACCCCATTCTCCAATCACCTCCCATTAGGTCCCTCCCTCTACCATGGAGAGTAAGGGGATTACAATTCAAGATGAGATCTGGTGGGAAAACAAAGCAGCCATATCATTTCACCCCTGGCCCCTCCCTTCCCAACAGTTCCTCAAAGTGTTAATTCATTCCAGCATTAAACCAAAAGTCCAAGTTCAAAGTCCCATCTGAGACAAGGCATGCCATTTCTGCCTAGGAACCTGTAAAATGAAAAGCAAGTTAATTACTTCCAAGATACAATGGGGGTACAGGCATTGGTTAAATGTTCCCATTCCAAATGGGAGAAACTGACCAAAACAAAGAGGCTACAGGCCCCATGCACATCTGAAATCCAGCAGGGTGATCATTAAATATTAAAGCTCCAAAAGAATCTCCTGTGACTCCATGTCTCACATCCAGGTCACACTGATGAAAAAGGTGGGCTCCCATGGCTTTGGGCAGCCCCACCCCCGTGGCTTTGCAGGATATAGCCCCCTGCCCTTGCTGCTTTCATGGCTGGTGTTGAGTGTCTCTGGCTTTTCCAGGCTCATGGTGCAACCTGTTTGGAGGATGGTGGCCCGCTTTTCATAGCTCCATTAGGCAGTGCCCCAGTGGGGACTCTGCATGAGGACTCCAACTTCACATTTCCCTTCTGCATTGCCCTAGCAGAGGTTCTCTGTGAGGGCTCTGCCCCTGAAGTAGACTTCTGCCTGGACATCAGTGTGTTTCCATGTATCCTCTGAAATCTAGGTGGAGGTTCCCAAACCTCACTTGTCTTCTGTGCACCTGCAGGCACAACACCACATGGAAACTGCCAAGACTTGGGGCATGTACCCTCTGAAGCCATGGCCCAGACTGTATCTTGGCCTCTTTTAGCCACAGCTAGGATGCAGGGTGCCAAGTCTCAAGGCTACATACACAGAGCAGCAGCGGGGTCTGGCCCACAAAACCGTATTTTCCTCCTAGGCCTCAAGGTCTGTGATGGGAGGGGCTGCTGTGAGGGTCTCTGACATGCCCTGTAGACATTGGTCCCATTGTCCTGGCTATTAACATTTGGCTCTGGTTACTCATGGAAATTTCTGCAGCTGGCTTGAATTCCTCCCCATAAATGGTTTTTTCTTTTCTACTACATGGTCAGGCTGCAAATTTTCCACATTTTTACACTCTGTTTCCCTTTTTCTTTTTGAGGTGGAGTCTCTGCCACCTAAGCTAGAGTGCAGTGGCGACATCTCGGCTTACTACAACCTCCACCTCCCAGGTTCAAGTGATTCTCGTGCCTCAGCCTCCAGAGTAGTAGCTGGGATTATAGGCATCCACCACCATGCCTGGCTAATTTTTGTATTTTTAGTAGAGACAGGGTTTCACCATGTTGGCCAGGCTGGTCTTGAACCCCTGACCTCAAGTGATCTACCTAACTTGGCCTCCTAAAGTGCTGGGATTACAGGCATGAGCCACTATGCCTGACCTCCTTTTTTTAAAAAAAGTTCCAATTTCAAACCATCTCTTTGTGAATGCATAAGAGTGAAAACTTTCAAAATCAACCAGGTTACCTCTTGAATGCTTTGCTGCTTAGAAATTTCTTCTGCCAGATACCCCAAATCATCTCTCTCAAGTTCAAAGTTCCACAGATCTCTAGGGCAGTAGCAAAATCTGCCAGTCTCTTTGCTAAAGCATTGCAAGTGACCTTTGCTCCAGTTCCCAAGAAGTTCCTCATCTCCATCTGAGACCACCTCAGCCTGGACTTCATTGTCCACATCGTTAGCAGCATTTTGGTCAAAACCATTCAACAAGTCTCTAGGAAATTTCAAACTTTCCCACATCTTCCTGTCTTCTTCTGAGCCCTCCAACACTGTTCTAACATCTGCCTCTTACCCAGTCCCAAAGTCGCTTCCAGATTTTCAAGTATCTTTACAGCAGTGCCCCAAACTCTTGGTACCAATTTACTGTATTAGTCCATTCTTTCACACTGCCATAAAGAATATTACCCGAGACTGGGTAATTTAGAAAGGAAAAAGGTTTAATTGACTCACAGTTCCACAAGGCTGGGGAGGCCTCAGTACTTAAAATCATGGCTGAAGGTGAAGATAAAGCAAGGACCTTCTTCACATAGCAGCAGGAGAAAGAAGAGTGAGCAGAGGAAATGCCAGATGTTTATAAAACCATCAGATCTCATGAGAACTCCCTCACTATCACAAGAACAACATGGGGGAAATTGTCCCCATGATACAATCATCTCCTACTGGGTTCCTCCCTTGGCATGTGGGGATTATGGGGATTACAATTCAAGATGAGATTTGGGTGGGAACACAAAGCCTAACCATATCACTTGGATTCCAGAATGTTGGGATGAAAACTTCCTTTTCAGCAGGAGGCACATAGGAATGAGTTGACCCTGAGACAGTCATCAAGACAAGAAAGCTATTCTGGGCCAGTGGAACAGGGAACATAAGTATTTAGCCTCACTCAAAGGGAAGATTTAAAAATCTACTCAAATAAGCTTCTGTTAGGGATCTGAGGTGCAACTGTGTCAATATATAGGACATAGTGTATCAACATGTATCATGTATAGGAGATGAGCCAGGTAAGCTGGAGCAGGTAGAAACGGCAGATTTGAAGTTTCGCCTCCTTCGGCTTTCAGCTTATTGGTATTATGGAGGTGGACTAGATAAACTCCTATGTTATTTTCAATTCCAAAATTATATTTATGAGGTGGAGAAAGACATTTTAATAATATTATAAAGTATATACCATGTGCCAGGTATTTTCTTTTTCTTTTTTGTTATTTGAGACAGAGTCTAGCTCTGTTGCCAGGCTGGAGTGCAGTGGTGCGATCTCAGGTCACTGCAACCTCCGCCTCCAGGGTTCAAGCAATTTTCCTGCCTCAGCCTCCCAAGTAGCTGGGGCTACAGGCGTGCGCCACCATGCCCAGCTAATTTTTGCATTTTTTTTTTTAGTAGAGATGGGATTTCACCACGTTGGCTGGGATGGTCTCGATCTCTTGACCTCGTGATCCACCCGCCTCGGCCTCCCAAAGTGCTGGGATTACAGTGCCAGGTATTTTCATACACTACCTCACATTATCCTCCCAACTTTGTGAGGTTAAGTATTACTATCTTAATAGCATAGCTTTAGAGGGATTAATAACTTACCCAAGATTATATAGCTACTAAACAAATGAGCCAAAATTCAAACACAAATCTCTCTGATACCCAAGTCCTTAATCTTTCCAATCACCATGCTGTCTTCTAAGATGGGATAAGAGAAGAAATGATGGGGAGGAAATTTCAGTTTCAGCCAGGGGTTGAGTGAAGGCAACAAGCAGCACCTGGCAGAAAGACGGATCATTTAAAGTTGAGTCTTTACTTACATACATAAAGGTTCTTAGTAAATATTAATACAAGCTCATAAAATAGTATTTTGTTTAATTGTGGGGTTGTGTTTGAGGGAGGCACTGGTAAATGCTGGGTGTCCTAAATATGAATAAAATTTTATCTCTGTTTTAAAAAAACTCTCAATCTAACATAATTCTACTAACTAATTCTATAGTATAATAATATTTGATTTGAACAAAATGTTTTGAGAGCTGTGGACTGATGCTCAATCCCTTTCTAATCTGCAGAAGCTAGAAAGCTAACAAGTGACATTTACCAGAATCCCTTTCATTTAGCATTCCAGCCATGATTTGGTTCAATACATCTTGTGAGAAATAAATTCAGAACCAAATCATGTCAGGAGAGAGGAAAGATGCATGGACTCTAATTTGCTGTGTGGATTGGCAGAGGTGATTTGTATGATTCTTGAGCAAGTAGCTTCCTATAATAGCAGCAGCAGAAGAGGTAATAAGTTATGTGGTGAGCAAAAATGGCAGCAGATTCCTACAGCAATGCTAGCAGGAGCTATTCTTTTCTCTTTCTTTCTTTCTTTTGAGACAGGGTGTCACTCTGTAGCTTAGGCTGGAGTGTAGTAGTGCAATCATGGTGCACTGTAACTTCAACCTCCCAGTCTCAAGTGGTCCTTACACCTCAGCCACTGGAGTAGCTGGGACTGCAGGTGCGCTTCAACGCTCCTGGCTACTTTTTTTTTTTTTTTTTTTTTTTTTCGAGAAATGGGGGTCTCACTAAGTTGCCCAGGCTGGTCTCAAACTCCTTAGGTCAAGTGGTCCTCCTGCCTCAGCCTCCCAAAGTATTGAGATTACAGGTGTAAGCCACTGTGTCCGCCCAATGGGAGCCTTTCTAATCATGGTAGAAAGAGTTGTGAGTTACAGAAATTGTCAGTAGTTTTAAGTGGTGGAAGTTGTTCTAAGAAGTTGGACCTTAAGCTTGCTCCTCTAATCCTTTCAGTAGTTTTATACACACTCAGTTCCTTGCTTTAAATCCCATTATGGCTAAACTTGACCAGATTCTCTGTTATGCAACTGAACATGGATTGAAGCAGAAAGAAGAAAAGTTGTGGGCAATAAACTTTGCAAGAAATAGGAATGTGGGATGACCTGTCTAAACTAGTTGTATCTGAAGGCAATGAGGATCTTGTTACTATTAGAGAAACCTTGGCCAGGTGTGGTGGCTCACACCTGTAATCCCGGTACTTTGGGAGGCCAAGGCAGGTGGATCATCTGAGGTAAGGAGTTCAAGATCAGCCTGGCCAACATGGTGAA
Organism: Cacajao melanocephalus; assembly: GCA_963573385.1. Lineage (NCBI taxonomy): Eukaryota > Metazoa > Chordata > Mammalia > Primates > Pitheciidae > Cacajao > Cacajao melanocephalus. Next base: position 130,929 of record CAUYLG010050772.1, on the reverse strand, counting down.
ACCCTGTCTTTACTAAAAATACAAAAATTAGCCAGGTGAGGTGGCACACACCCATAATCCCAGCTATTTGGGCGGCTGGGCAGGAGAATCGCTTGAATCCAGGAGGCAGAGGTTGCAGTGAGCCGAGATCGTGCCATTGCACCCCAACCTGGGTGACTAAGCAAGACTCCATCTCAAAAAAAAAAAAAAAGAAAAAGAAAAGAAAACTTGTAGCTCATGATACACAGTGGAGAAAGTGATTTAAATTATCACCTGTGGATTGCCAAATTAGTAGAATGTAAGCTAGATACCATCTCTGCCATCACAGAGAGAGTCTCACTAAGAATAACCACAGAGGAAGGCAGAGCCAAGAGATTGCAAGGGATAGATTCTTACTGACATGATTTGAGTCCTTGAATCAAGGTCTATTCACCAGACTTTTCAATTACATAAGAAAATACATTCTGGCCAGGCGCAGTGGCTCACATCGGTAATCCCAGCATTAGGGAGGCTGAGGTGGGCGGATCACAAGGTCAGGAGTTCAAGACCAGCCTGGCCAACATGGTGAAACCCCATCTCTACTAAAAATACAAAAATTAGCCGGGCATGGCGGTGGGCGCCTGTAGTCCCAGGTACTCAGGAGGCTGAGGCAGGAGAATCGCTTGAATCCAGGAGGCAGTGATTGCAGTGAGCTGAGATCGTGCCACTGTACTCCAGCCTGGGTGACAGCAAGACTCCATCTCAAAAAAATTATATATATATATATATATATATGTATATATATATATATTCTGCTTTTGCTTAAAAAGAATGATCATCTTGGCTGGGTGCCATGGCTCACACCTGTAATCCCAGCACTTTGGGAGGCCAAGGTGAGAGGATCACCTGAGGTCAGGAGTTTAAGACCAGCCTGGCCAACATGGCAAAACCCCATCTCTACTAAAAGTACAAAAATTAGCTAGGTATGGTGGCGTGTGCCTGTAATCCCAGCTTCTTGGGAGGCTGAGGCAGGAGAACTGCTTGAACCAAGGAGGTGGGGGTTGCAGTGAGCTGAGATTGTGCCACTGCATCCCAGCTTGGGCGACAGAGCGAGACCCTGTCTCAAAATGATAATAATAATAATAAAAATAGCCAGGTGTGGTAGCATATGCCTGTAGTCTTAGCTACTTAGGAGGCTGAGGCAGGAGAATTGCTTAAGCACAGGAGATGGAGGCTGCAGTGAGCTATGACCACATCGGTGCTCTCCAACCTGGGTAACAGAGCAAGATCATATCTGAAAAAAACAAAAAAAAATTTTTTTTAATTTGAAAAGGAAAGGGCAAGGTTTTGGTGGACCAACTGGCTGCTGGGATGGACTATTATGGAAGATACAGGAATATAAGGGCAGGGGTTGTACTGGTTGCTTCTAACTATGCTAGAAAAGTTAAAGAAAATTTTAGGCCCAATATTTCAAATTTTTAACTCATTACTTCAGAAAACCAGGGATTTTCTATGATTGCCCTAAAAAAATCCCTTACAGCCACAGGCCTAACACACCAAAAATTAGAAGCAGAATCTGATTCAGTAGAATGCTGAATTATGACCAAAGTAGAATTAATGGTTTTACTTGATCTCTGATGTGGAAGTTAGGGCAGCAACTGAAAAAGAGTAGGACTACGAAAATGGTATCCTGTGCTCCCAAAATCTATTGAGTGTCTCATGCCCACAGAAGCTGCCTATTTACTCCTCTGATGAGGCTGGTCTTGCCTTTGTTGAAAACTGTATTAGTCCATTCTCATGCTGCTATGCAGACATATCTGAGACCAGGTAATTTATAAATAAAAGAGGTTTAATTGAGTTGCAGTTCTGCAGGGCTGGGGACACCTCAGGAAACTTATAATTACAGTGGAAGGGGAAGCAAACATGTCCTTCTTCATAGGTGGCAGGAGAGAAAAGACTGGGAGCCAAGCGAAGGTGGAAGCCTCTTATAAAACCACAAGTCCTCATGACAATTTACTCACTATCACATGAACAGCATGGAGGAAACTGCCCCCATGATTCAATTATGTCCACCTGGTCCCTACAATTCAAGATGAGATATGGGTGGGGACACAGCCAAACCATATCAAAAACCATATTGTGATCCTTTGGTAACCAGTCTCCAAGAAGGCCCAGTGATCTCCACTTTCTAGTATTAAACGTCCTTATGTAGCCTCCTCCCATACTCAATAGGGTTGACCTGCGTGACCTATAGAATATTGCAGAAATGATGGTGTGTGATTTCTGAGGCTAGGTCATAAAAGATATTGTCATTTCTGCCTTAGATCTGGAGAAAGCCAGATGCCATCTTGTAAAGGCACTACAGAGAAGTTCAAATGGCATGAAACTGAGGCCTGCTACCAAGAACCAGCACAAACTTGCCAAGTATGTGAGTGAACCATATTGAAAGCAGATCCTCCAGCCTGAGTCAAGCCTTCTGATGACTGTGGCCTCAAATGACATCTTGACACCAATGTTACGAGATAACCTGAGCCAGAATCACCCCCCCCCAGGCTAATTCTAGATTCCTGATCTAAAGAAACTGTGTGAGATAATGCTTGTCATTTTCAGTTGTTAAATTTTGGGTAGTTTGCCATACAATAATAGATAATACAGGTCTCATCTTACACAGGGATAGCAATTTTCCTCCTTTTCTATCCTATCTCCTATATCTAACTCTAGACCTGTATATTGAGTCAGATCCTCATATGCTGTAAAGCAGGGGTCCCCAACCTCTGAGCCATGGACTGGTGCCTGTCCATGGCCTGTTAGGACCGGGCTGCACAGCAGGTGGTGAGTGGCAGGTGAGTGAGTGAAGCTTCATCGGTATTTAAAGCTTCATCTGTATTTAAAGCCATTCTCCATTCTCATGAAAACCTGAACTCTGCCACCTGTCAGATCAGCAGTGGCATTAGATTCTCATAGGAGCACAAACCCTATTGTGAAGTGCACATGCAAGGGATCTAGGCTGCATGCTCCTTATGAGAATCTAATGCCTGATGATCTGTCATTGTCTCCCGTCACCCCAGATGGGACCATCTAGTTGCAGGAAAACAAGCTCAGGTCTTCCACTGATTCTGCAATATGGTGAGTTGTATAACTGTTTCATTATATATTACAATGTAATAATAATAGAAATAAGGTATACAATAAATGTAATGAGCTTGAATCCAAACACCCACCCCCCACCACCAATCCCCCATACCAGTCCATGGAAAAACTGTCTTTCACAAAACCAGTTCCTGGTGCCAAAAATGTTGGGGACCATTGCTCTAAAGGACTAATTATAAAGTAAGTTTGGGAAGAGAAGGATTACATGCCAGAAGAATGGCAAGATTTTGCTAAACTGCATTGGCAAAAAGTTGGAGAATATATGTAGAAATAGATTCTTGAAGATGCAAGATCAAGAAAAAAGTAACATAATTTTAGATTGGGCTGAATGTATTGATATGAGAACACTTATCTAAGATTCTTGTACTAGTTCAGGTAGCTTTGAGTGTTCTAGTTATGCTCAGTTGATTAATTAAAAACTAGACTGAACTGGTGACTGAAGCCAAATAGGACTGAGTTGCCAATACTTTTTTTTCTGAGACAGTCTCACTCTGTTGCCCAGGCTAGAGTACAGTGGCCAGTCTCAGCTTACTGCAACCTCTGCCTCCTGGGTTTGAGCGATTCTCGTGCCTCAGTCTCCAGAGCAGCTGGGATTACAGGCATGTGCCACCACACCCAGATAATTTTTGTATTTTTAGTAGAGATGGGGTTTCACCAGGTTGGCCACACTGGTCTCAAACTCCCAACCTCAGGTGATCTGCCCGCCTCAACCTCCCAAAGTGCTGGGATTACAGGCATAAGCCACTGCACCTGACATGCCCCAATAAATTTTTTTATTTTAGATGCAGGGGTACATGTGAGGTTTGTTATATAGATAAACTCGTGTCACAAGGGTTTGTTGTGCAGATTATTTGGTTACCCAGGTACTAAGAAAATTGTTATTTTTTCTGCTTATCTCCCTCCTCTTACTTTCCATCCTCATGTAGGCCCCAGTGTCTGTTGTTCCCCTTTGTGTGTCCATGTATTCTCTCATTTAGCTCTCACCTGTAAGTGGGAATAAGCAGTATTTGCTAAGGGAATATGCATTAGTTTGCTAAGGATAATGGCCACCAGCTCCATCCATGTTTCTGCAAAAGACATGATCTCATTCTTTTTTATGGCCACATAGTATTCCATGTGTATATGTACCACATTTTCTTTACTTAGTCTGTCATTGATAGGCATTTAAGTTGATTCCATGTCTTTGCTATTGTGAACAGTGCTGCAGTGAACATTTGCATGTATATGTCTTTATGGTAGAATGATTTATATTCCTCTGGGTATCTACCCAGTAATGAGATTGCTGAGTTGAGTAAATTTCTTGACATAATGCTGAAGATAAGCTCCAAAGGTTTAGGAAGAAAGAAGAAAGCAAACTTGAAGTGGGCTTTTTGTTTGTTTTTTAAGACAGAGTCATGCTCTGTTGCTCAGGCTGGAGTGGAGCAGCACAATCATAGCTCACCATAACCTTGAACTCCTAGGCTCGAGCAATCCTCCTGCCTAGGCTTCCCCAAAGTTCTTGGATTACAGGTGTGAGCCACTGTTCCCAGTCTGAAATAGGTTGTTATTGGTATTGGATTATCAACTCTGGTGTCCCCCAAAGGGCCTAGAGCACATTATCTTCACACCGTAACATGAAAAAAAAGACTGGTGAGTATAGTGCAAGTGTCCCTGAACATTATATAATGGCTGCCCTCTGGGGATAAAGGTTGCATATGTTGGCACTGAAATAGGCTTTTTTTTTTTCCTCTCCCTTTCTTGTTCTTTTTTCTTTTCTTTTTCTTTGAAATGGGCTTTCTACTTTCAGTGGTGGTGAGGGATCCTGAGGTGATAGAGGCCAGGTAACAGAACATAACTGCTATAGTAACATTGGGCACAATTACCAACAGTGGTAATTGAAAGATCTGACATACAGAGATCTTTGGTGGTTGCTAATTGATCATAGTTTTTTGTAATAAAATAGATGTGTAGCTCACCAAGGACTTAAAGATTTGTGAAAATGAACAAACTCGAGGTTAGGAAAACACAGGCCTGACTAGAGACACCACTAAAAGTAAGATTCCACATCTATTTCTATTCTTGGGAAGTTCAGAGACTCAGAATACAGAGTATGCAATGTACCTTTGAGAAAGAACTGTGTGATTACATCAAAAGTATGATAAATCTTTCTCTCAGCCTTCAATCAAAAGGACATATAGCTATTTGCTAGGGTAAAATTGTGCACAGGAGGAAAGGAAACATCTTGACCTTTGAAGGATTATCAGACACAAGCGTTAATCCTTGGTGACCCAGAATACTATGCTCACAGACTCACTGGTCTTACTGTACATTCCATCATACAGAAGCAGCTGGCCTCTTGAGCAGCTTTTTGAAGACAGTTCTAGGGCCAGCAGGGAAGGAATGCTATGCGAAGTTAGGATACTACCTTATAGCAGAGATTAGCAAATTATAGTCTGAGGCAAATATGGCCTACATCCTGTTTTTGTACAGTTTTTAAGAATTTCTTTTAATACTTTTTAAGGGTTGTAAAAAAAAAAACAAGGAAATGTGACAGATATCAATCATGTGTGGCCTTTAAAGCCTGGAATATTTATTATCTGGTCCTTTACAGAAAAAAGTATGCCAACTCCTCTCCTACAGCAATGTGCTGTGAACCAGCAACCAAGAGTTGTTTTTCCCTTATTTATACCAGCTGGGAAATCCAGGCTTGAGATAAACACCTCCCACTATGATACCCACTGAGGCATTCACACAAATGTTTCGCTATTTCTATAACTTTGAGCTTTGCCTATGTAGAACTCTTAGTATCCAAGGGAGAAATGCTCTACCCAGAAAACCCAAGAACAGTTCCTCTTAATTGGAAGTTTATTAACCAGCTGTGGATCCTGGCAATATGAAGATGGAATAATGAAGGAAGGATGTTGTAAATAGTTTACAAGACCAGTTGTAGAAATAAAGATGTAGTAGCTACCCATCTCCTTTATTCTATTTTGTATATATCTATATAGATTAATCATTCCCATTGACTTGTTTTCGCTCCTCATTTATATAAGGTGTAATTTAGCTAATGGTATTGTACTTATGTTTATTAATTTTGATAATTATACTATAATTATATAAGATGTTGACATTAGGGGAAGCTATGTGTAGGTATTTGTACTATTTTTGCAACTTTTCTGTAAGTCTAACTTGATTTATATATTCATTTTTGAGACAGAGTCTTACTCTGTCTCCCAGGCTGGCGTGCACTGGTGCAATCTTGGCTCACTGTAACCTCCGCCTCCTGGGTTCAAGTGTTTCTCCTGTTTTAGCCTCCCTAGTAGCTAGGATTACAGGCGCCCACCATCACGCCTGGCTAATTTTTGTATTTTTAGTAGAGACACGGTTTCGCCATGTTGGCCAGGCTGGTCTTGAACTTCTGACCTCAGGTGATCCACCCACCTCGGCCCCCTAAATTGTGGGATTACAGGCGTTAGCCACCACACCCAGCCAGTCTAACTTTATTTCAAAATAAACTTCATTTCAAAATAAAAAGTTTAGGCTTGGCATGGTAGCTCACACCTATAATCTCAGCACTTTGGGAGGCCGAGGTGGGAGGACTGCCTGAGGCCGGAAGTTAAGACCAAACAGGTCAACATAGTGAGACTCCATCTTTATTAAAAAAAAATATATATATATATATATACACACACATATATATGAAGTTTAAAAAAGCACAATTATGCAAACATAAGGAATATATAACTTAGAAATACATTAAGTGATGAAATTTTAGATGCAATGTGGCAATAAAAATAAGATACACTAAAATAATGTTTGTGCCTTCTTTTTCAGATGCAAATGACATTAAATATATATTACAAATTACACTAGAATAATACCAGGAATTTTTATTTGTAACACTTAAAAAATACTTATATATTTTTAAATAGAGACAGAGTCTCACTGTGTTGCCCAGGCTAGTTTTAAACTCCTGGGCTCAAGCGATCCTACTGCCTTGGCTTCCCAAAGTGCTGGGATTACAGGTGTAAGCCACTGTGCCAAGCCATGGACTTTTTCGTCTATCACTTCTTTACTATTTCCTCCCTAAAATTATCTCATGTCTCTCTCTTTGGAACTATGAGATACTGGAATCCCTGCATTTATTTTACATGTCTCTTAAATCACCCTCCACGTTATCTTTGTTCTTTTGGAATAACTCTTTAGCTTACTGTTCCAGTTTTGCTAGTTTGCTCTTCATTGAAAAAGTCCATTCACTGTTTAGTCCACCTTTGAATTTTTAAAAATTGTATTGTATTTATTTATTTTTTGGAGACAAGGTCTGGCTCTATGCCTAGGCTGGAGTGCAGTGGTGAGATCTCAGCTCACTGCAACCTCTGTCTCCTGGGCTCAAGCCATCCTCCCACCTCAGCCTCCTGAGTAGCTGGGGCTAACCCCAGCTAATACTTGTATTTTTTGTAGAGACGAGGTTTTGCTATGTTTTCCAGTCTGGTCTTGAGCTCATGAGCTCAAGTGATCCACCCACCATGGCCTCCCAAAGTGTCGGGATTACAGACGTGAGCCACCGTGCCTGGTGTAATTTTTTTAAATGTTAACAATCTTTAACTGGTTCTTTTTCATTATTACAATATTCTCTCATATTCCTCTGGGGATATTCTATATACCAACTGAATTTTAAATAAACATGTGAGGTGCTTAGAATGCCTGACACCACACCAGGATGCACTAATTATTATTTCAAAGATCCTCCTTTGTTTACTCTGATAACTATTTGCTTTTTGTTTGTTGTCTAGTGTCATGCTTTCATGGTACTGGTCTTCCTTGGTCATTTGGTTGTTTTCTTCTTGATATTTCCTGTTCTCTGTGTATGATGCCATGTCTGTTTATCATAGTTTGCTCTAGTGATTGTGAGGGAAGGATAAAATGTAATCCTGGACAGGGTATGCCAGCAGCTAATATTCTGAGTGTGAAATGAGGCTTCCTTTCTCGGCTGCAGTGTAGCCACTGGGGTACTGTCTGGCTTATTGGCCCCAAGTTTCCAGAGTCACTGTGCTAGCTAGGGGCAAATACTATTCTGGGGTACCCTTGGCTTTGAAGAATGAAGGAGGGAAGAAGCCAACCCAACCAGAGGTTTCAAATTTCATTTCCCAAAAGTTATCCTTTATAGTTGTTCTAGGACGCTGTGCCATCCCCACCCCTGCCTTCTACTCCCCTACGCCATCTATCAATTCACTTTTTATTTTAATTGATCATTTCTGAGCCTGAATTCTTACTCTGCCAATTTGATCCCACCTCCCTTCTTTCAGAAACTCCTCAAAATTCCAAATCTGCTGGTAACCTTGGGCTCCTATAATCCTGAGCAGGCTGAGCATGGTGGCTCAAGTCTATAATCCCAGCATTCTAGGAGGCTGAGGCAAGAGGATTCCTTGAGGCCAGGAATTTGAGACCAGCTGGGGCAAAATAGCAAGCCCCTATCTTGACAAAAAAATTGATAATTAGCTGAGCATTGTGATGTCTACCTATATTCCTAGTTACTCAGGGGGCTGAGGTGGGGGGAGGATTACTTGAGGCCAAGAGTTTGAGGTGGCAGTGAGCTATAACGGCATCACTGCACTCCAGCCCGGAGTGAGATCCTGTCTCTTAAAAAAAGAGGAGAGCTTAAAAAACAAAAACAGTGCCTTGGTCACCTGCTAAATTCAGATTCATGGTTCAAGTCTCAAATACAGCATTTCTCTCTATGAATTTGTCTTTGACTCATACTTCCTGCACCATATTTTTTTCTCTGAACTTACACAGGTACTTGTATAAATCTTTATTGTTATTTATAAATGTCTGTCCCCACACTCCATTAAATTGTGAATAAATTAAAAAATGAAAGATGGACTCTCCACCGATCTATTAGTAATACTAGAATATGCACAAGATTATTTTCCTTAGATAATCTTGCTGAGAGGTAACTTTTACTTTCTGTAATTTTAAAATATGAACTAAAACTTGGAATTTATTATCACAGACCAAGAAGGAAAAAGATTTAACTGTCCCTATCTATTAAGAAAATTGGCCGGGAGCGGTGGCTCACGCCTGTAATCCCAGCAGTTTGGGAGGCCGAGGCGGGTGGATCACTTGAGGTCAGGAGTTCAAGACCAGCCTGACCAACATAGTGAAACCCTGTCTTAAACAAAAAAAAAAAAAAAGAAAGAAAATTGATTAGGATGAACAATCCTTGGAAAAAGTTTGAAGGTAGCTAATCCATGCCACAAAACAAACATTTTTAATGCTTTAGGAAAATTCATCTCTAGGCAAGTTTATGCTAAACATAAACATAATGTAAATAAAATAAATAAAAATACATAAAATTCCATGTATTCACTGAGAGAAGAGTAATATATGGAAATACTGTGTTCTTTGTAGTCAGGCAGATGTAACTTGGAATCTCAGGTTTGCTACTCATTAGCTTTGTAGAACTGGATAAGCAACTTGAGAACCCAGATCCTGAGACGCCTTCTAAAGTGGCTCACTGTGATTTCTGCCTCCTGGTATTCAAGCCCTTGTGTAATATCCTCCCCTTGGACCTAGTGACTTGCTTTTAATGAATAGAATATAAGAAAAGTGATGGATGTCACCTCTGAAACTAGGTTATAAAGGATTGTAACTTTGGTCTTACTGGTGTTTTCTCACTTGCTCACTTTGATGAAGCCAGCTGGCATGTTGTGAGGTGCCCTATAGAAGTCCATGTGTCAAGGAACTTCCAACAGCCTGCAAGAAACTGAATCCTGCCAATAGGAGTAAGCTTGGAAGTGGATCCTTCCTAGTGGAGTCTTGAAATGACTGCAGCTCTTGCTAATAACACCTTCATTGCAGCCAGTGAGAGACTCTGAAGCTAAGCTCCACCTGATTCCTGACATAAAGAAACTGTGAGGTAATAAATGTTGATGTTTTAAGCCACTACGTTTTGGAGCAATTTGTTAGGCAATAGTTAACTAACACAAAGCCTTAGTTTCTTCAGCTCTAAAATGGGGTTGATAGCTTACCTCACAGAGTTGTTATCATGGTTAAACGAAATACATATATAAAGCATCTGGCATCCAATGTGATTAAAAAGAAAAAAACCAAAAAAGGTAACTATTATTAACTCAATCTACTAAAAATCTCTACCAGGCGATGTTGTGTTATAACATTGTTAGTATTCAAATAATGATTTTAAATAACTCTATAACATTTTACATAGGGATTTTGCATGTATTACATTATTTGATTCTCAGAGCAGGGCTGTAAAACAAAGAATATTATTCCTCTTAAAAGAGATGAAGAAACTGAGGATCAAGTGACTTGAACAAGAGTCCAAAACTAGAAAGTGTCAGAGCTCAGATTCAAACCTAGTCCTTTTCCCACCACTAACATATTGATATTAAACACTCATTTAATGAACTATTAGGCATCAAGCATTATTCTAGGCCTTGAGAATACAGAGGTGGATAAGAAAGTCAAGGTTCCTGCCCTCACCGATCTTACATTCCCTACTCTATAAAATTAGAAATAACAATTTATCATTAAACATTTCTTATGTTTAGTCTGTTTTTTTGGTTTAGTTTGAATTAGCATGTTTTAAAATATTTTATGACTTGGAAATGCTACATTAACTTTGTCCAGATTCCTAAGTTCATTTCAATACCAGTGATGTAATACAAGGCAGAGGTATGGTTGTATGTTTCATCATTTGACTAGCTAAATACCAAGTAAATGCTCCATACATACATCAAACAATTGTTCATTGATTTTCACAATAGAGTTTGTGTCTTGAACTTCAAGCCTTAACAAAGGTTTGGTAAGCACTATTCATCTCTTATGTTCTTGAATAAAGTTTAGCTGGTGAAATTCTGCCTTTTTTCCTAGAGTACAAAATTAAGCAGAAATAGAATAGGTAGAGTTTAGGGGTGCTGCACAATTTAGGAATTCCTGGAATTACTTGATGCATGCAGGAAAAATGTAAGAACTTCATAATGGGTAGTCAGTCTATTGTGAAAATATTATAGTAGGACTCAAAACAGACTAGAGCTGTATATTTGACTGGATACTGAAGCCTGAGAGTAGCTTGTTTTCTAAAATAAGTACACAGTATGATTGTCAGAAATGTTTTTTCCCCTCAAAGCCTTTCTGAAAAGGAATGTTGGCTAGCCCTTCAACATAAATGATGTTAAAAAAGAAAATGAGAATGGATGTCGGGTTAGTTCCTGATGACAGCTGTGTGGTCAAATTATGGTGCTTTGATAGGCCATAGATATTTTTAAAAGCTGGGATGGGTATTTGCAAAGTGGAATGCTGTTTAGGTACATGTATTCTACAGCCATCTTCACTCTTGCCTTTCAAAATAGGTGGTTGGTTGAGAAAAAAAAAGTGCATAAATATTGCTGAATGAACCTGGGAAAATCTGTAAAGAATTCCAAAAACTTCTGAGACTTTGACAATATACCATTTTTTACTTCTTAAAGTATAAGTGGTGTCTAACCTTTACATTTATACATCTAAGAATAGATGTATAACATTTTGCATTTTAAATAATTTTGCATTTTAAAAGTCCCAAAATGCTTCTGGAGTGTTAGACGATTATTCTTCCATAGCTATAAAATGATTATATAATCAACTCCAGAATTAATTGCCTAACACTTAGGAAGTGTTCTGGAAACAGACATCTAGAGTGATCCTTAAAATATTATTTTAGTAGCACTGAGAAAAACCTTGGAATAAAATCTCATTCTGTTATTCCAAGCTTACTTAGTGCTTATTATTCAGATCAGGGTTCCTGTGGGCAGGAAGACAGGGGCCAGTTCTTTATACAAAGTCTTGAAATCATATGATCCAAGGTGATTCAAGGTGGAGGGAATTTAAAAATTAAAAAAATAATTCCAACAGTGAAATTCCTAAGGGTGAGTCTTTGCTCTTCTACCCACTAGGTATTCTGGTCTCCTTTTCCCAAAAGAACAGAAGAGTGGGGAAAGATTTGACAGCCAAAAGCACATGGTGGTAGCAAGTCAACTTGAAGTTAGTAGGTGGCTTAGCAAATATTCATGCCTTCACACAACTAAAACAAAAACAAAACAAGTCAAATTTGGGCTTTTACAGATCGTAGGCTTTTGTTTGATCAATGCACTACACTTCTTTATGACAAAAGGTAATGACCATGAAATTTTGCATACTCCCAAATTTGGATAGCCGTTCAATTTAACAGAGTCTCAAGGAGACTAACATGGTGCTGTGTGGGATGAAAAGAGGTTCAAAGTATGGTACCTACTCTTAAAATTAAGATACAGAATCTTTCAATTAATATGTGTATTTTCTTTTTTCTAATATGTGTATTTTCTAAAGTGGGGTCCTTAAACTGCTGGATTTCCTCAGAAGTCTTTCGAGAGTCGCAATATCTTCCAAGCTTTGAGCTTTTCAAAAGAGAGGGTATGTAGGTGGCTATTACATCTGTATTAATAGGTCTAAGATACTCATTACAATAGCTCTTCCCTCAATTCCCTCATACATTTGCAATACTCCTTAGAGGAGGTAACCTAACCCTCACCCCTTCCCCCTGTTTGAGAACCACAGTGGCTTCCCAACACAGTTGAAATAAAATCCCAATTCCTTATACTGGCCTGTAAGACCCTGAGTCCCCCGCCTCCTTCCTACCGACTGACAATTTCTATGATGCATTCCTCAGACATACCTCACTCTTTCCTGCATCAGGGTATTTGTACTTGCTTTCTTTCCCTCTGGAATATTCTTTCCCCAATCTTCATTTGATTGGCTCCTTCTTATCACTGAGGTCTCAGCTCAAATGTCATTTTCTTGGAAAGACCTTCTTAGATCACTTGCAGTTAAGACCCTCCTTCATTTACTCACTTTCAAAAAAATTTCCTTGTGGCATTTATTAGTTTATTGTCTGTCTCTCCCACTAGAATGTAAATTCTTTGAGAGCAAACACATCATTTTTGTTTCTTGCTGTTGCTATAGATTTAGTCTAAGTTTGATATTTCTTTCAGCATGCCTGAAATTTTAGCAAGTTAGAGACAAATGTAGGCACTCAGGTTACCACATAAGGCCTCTTCCCTCTACTTTGTGTTGGGTTTAACAACAAGCTGGTAGCTAGAGTGGCACTATTCTGCTCTCACATACACAGGACACTTATCTCTTCCTTATGAGTGAGGAAGAATCTTTTTTTTTTAAGCCCCCATACTATTGTCCTTGCTTTTCACTGGTTTGTACTGAGTCACATACTATTCCTGGACCAATTCTGTGATCACAGTAATACTATACCTCCAGTAGGCTTACATCCACGTTTCTCAACAATTTTTGTAAGGGCAATTGTATTACACTCACCAGTGTCTTTCAAGGAGTGGGCCATAACCTGAGAACGAATTAGGAAATTAACTCTTGGGTTATAACCATCACTTAAAACATTAACTGGACTATAAAATTTGAAACTGCATAACATATATGAGGAGTTATTTGTTTTATGAAACCTTGATGTATATATACAGACACACACACCTGGATCACAAAATAGAATCTGTTTCTACTTGTGGATTGGTGTCCAAAAAAGTTTGAAAGTTACCGTCTTAGACAAAACAGGTTGACTCCCAAAGCTGGAGTAGGGTCAGCTTCTGATTACATAGGGAAAGAATGGGTATCTGAAGTGAAATCAGTGTATGATTTGAAGAGGAAAATACATGCCAGGGAGATAGCCAACAATTTCCACTACAGCCTGCTTGATACTTTAGTTACTGGATTCCAATACAGTCATAACCAAACATTTTCATTTCCCCTCCAATGTTTTCTAAATTTCAAAGTATTTATCCATTCCAAAAAAGCACTTCATTCTTTCCATCCAACAAGCATCCATGATGGGGCAACTCATATTTTATCATTTGGTTGGTGGAAAGCATTATAGTAAAAAAGACTCAATGAAAAAGCTTGGCTCCTAAGACAAAAACCATATATTTTAAGTGACTGAGCACATCTTACCACCCTAATCTTTACTTATGTTTAAATTTTGATCTTATGTGATAGGAACTTTAGAACTCATTCTATTTATTTATATATTTTGAGACAGGGTCTCATTCAATCACCCAGGCTAGAGTGCAGTGATGCAATCACAGCTCACTGCATTCTCTATCTCTTGGGATCAAGTGACTCTCCTGCCTCATCTCCCAAGTTGCTAGAACCACAGGCATGCACCACCACTCCCGTTTTTTTTTTTGTTTTTTTTGTTTTTTTTTGATAGTAACGAGGTCTCGCCACATTGCCTAGGCTGGTCTTGAACTCCTGGCCTCAAGCAATCCTCCCACCTCAGCCTCCCGAATAGCTAGGACTACAGGTGCAAGCCACCATGCTTAGCTATCAGTTTTTTATTTTTATTTTTTAGAGACAGGGTCTTGCTATTTTGTCCAGGCTGGTCTTGAATTTCTGGCCTCAAGGAATCCTCCTTTGGCTTCTCAAAGTGTTGGGATGACAGGTGTCATCCCAACAGGTGTGAGCAACCACACCAAGCGGAGAGAGCTCATTCTAGTTCAGCACCTTTCACTTAAGAAACTAAGGCCACATTTTCCTGTCCAGTCAATCAAACACCGCATGTTCTCGCTCATAGGCGGGTGTTGAACAATGAGAACACATGGACACAGGGAGGGGAGCACTACACACTGGGGTCTGTCAGGGGGAAATAGGGGAGGGACAGCAGGGGGTAGGGAGTTGGGGAGAGATAGCATGGGGAGAAATGCCAGATATAGGTGAAGGGGAAGAAGGCAGCAAATCACACTGCCACGTGTGTACCTATGCAACAATCTTGCATGTTCTTCACATGTACCCCAAAACCTAAAATGCAAAAAAAAAAAAAAAAAAAAAAGAAACTAAGGCCTACAGAGGGAAACGAACTTATCTAAGGCAGTTAATTAGTTGCAGAACACAAGTCTCTTAACACCCACTTAAGAATTCTTTCCATTGTACTAATTAACAGTATAGTTATGTCAACTTTTAAAAATAAAGGTAAACAAACATGTAAGTTCCAGAGGCAACTACGTTTACATAGCTGACAGATTCTTTCAAGAACTGTAGGTGACTTACATTTTGGGCAGCAAAACTGCATTTTTAAGGAAAGGGAATTTATTAAAGAAATGTCGCTGGCTGGGCATGGTGGCTCATGCCTTGTAATCCCAACACTTTGAAAGGCTGAGGCAGAATTGCTTCAGGCTGAGTTCCAGGCCAGTCTAGGTGACATAGCAAGACTCAGTCTCTGCAAAAATACTAATAATAAAAGCTGGACATGGTGGTGCATACCTGCAGTTCTAGCTTCTCAGGAGGCTGAGCAGGGAGGATTCCTTGAGCCCAGGAGTGAGGTTACAGTGAGCTATGATGGTGCCACTGCACTGCAGCCTGGATGACAGAGACCCTGTCTCTAAAAAAGAAATACTGCTTTTGAAGTGTTTGAAAGGCAAAGACTAGTTTCTGCCTTATATGCTTAAGTGAGTTTAAGGCAACTGGTATGCATTACCACACACAGCTAATTTTTGTAGTTTTTTTGTAGAGACAGGGCTTTGCCACATTGCCCAGGTTAGTCTCGAACCTGTGAGCTCAAGTGATTTGCCTGTGTTAGCTTCCCAAAATGCTGGGATTACACGCGTGAGCCACTGCACTGGGCCAAAGTTAATTTTTGTAATGTTACTAATAGTAGGAATTGTATTTTACCTTAATACTTCACTTTTTAAGCTAGGAAACTCAATTCACTGTTCACTTTTTATATTATTAGAAATTTACCAAGTTTTATAAAGGACCCATCACAGCTACAAAGAGCTTATGATTGGTGTATTTTTGTATGTGGGGTGGTAGGGCAAGACTAATCTATGAAATAATCCTAATTAAGAAATCAAGGCAATTTCAATTACTGTAAATATAGGGATTAAAAGTGGGAAAGTCCTTTTGGGTTGGACACATGAGGGGGAATTTTACTGTTTCATGCATCAGTTGGAAGAGTAACTGTCATTTGAGGGTGCCATGAAAATATATTTTAGTCCTCAAATAGCTCTTCCATTTATTAAATGGAATGCTATTCATTTTTTCCTTTAAGAGTTGTTCTATTGGGAGAAAGGGTTTGTCAGAGGTTTCCCTCTAGCTCCAGATAGTGCTTCATTATTAGTCTCATGGGTATTACAGTGGCAGAAGGGTAACCAAAGGGCTTTGGAAGTATGGAAGAAAGGGAGGCTGGCAGTGCTTCTTACTTGGTTTCCTTTAGTTTTATTTACAGAATAAAAAGCCAATTCTGAAGGGTAGGTAGGGTTTAAATATAAAGGAAAAGAATCTTCTCTTTGGGATTCAGTCATGGTAACTACATTTAGGTAATCTAGAACTAGTTGCTATCGGGAACTCAACTTGTCTATTGTCCACCAGACCCACCTTCAGGTGCTAAAAGTCCATTCTCACTAGCTATGCATGGCATCCATAATTTAGTCCTGATACATTACAGATAGAGTGAACAGTTGGCATCAAGAACCAAGATGGGTAGGGTCAGCATTAAAAAGGTCTCGTAGCAGATAGCAGGGTCCCACATAACAGACTTGGATTTAAATGCAGGAATCTAGACTCTCCAAGGAGCTTAGGGGAAAAGGACTAGAAAACAAGAATGTTTTATATTTTAAGAGGCTGATATCTTGGACAGATAATCTCATCAAGGGCGTGGACTCAGCAATCACAGGAGTCTAGTTGCCAGGCTTGAGGTATATGCTGGACACAGATATTAAGGCACTGCACATCTTTCTCAAACTAGGGTATAATTCTGGGACTAGTAAATAAAAAGCATTGTTTATACAATAAATTATGATACACCCTTTGGAGAATTAGTAGTTGATAGCAATTTACTCTATATTTTACATGAAAATAAGCAGTCATATTTTAAAGTAGACTGCCAATTTTGGGTGAATTTAGAAGTAAACACAGACTTCAAAGAAATGTCCAGATTCTAATAGGGAGTTTCAGGCTGTACTTCCAAATCACTGTTTGATAGTCTTAGAAAAGTTCGGAAGGCAATGATGGAAAAAGCACTGTCTTTGAGAAAGACATTTTTTAAACTAAATTCTGCTACTTACGTATGACCTAGGGCAAGTCCAGAAATGACTGAATCCCATAAGATTATTGTAAATATTATAGATAACATACAAAGCAACTATTAAAGTGCCTGACAGGCTGGGTGAAGTAGCTCATGCCTATAATCCCAGCACTCTGGGAGGCCTAGGCAGGCGGATCACCTGAGGTCAGGAGTTCAAGATCAGCCTGGCCAACACGGTGAAACCCTGTTTCTACTAAAAATACAAAAATTAGCCGGGCATGGTGCCATGTGGCTGTAATCCCAGCTACTTGGGAGGCTGAGGCAGGAGAATCGCTTGAACCTGGCGGGGCGGGGCGGGGCAGAGGTTGCAGTGAGCCGAAATTGCATTACTTCACTCCAGCCTGGGCAAAAGAGTGAAACTCCATCTCAAAAAAAAAAAAAATTAGCCAGGGGTGGTGGTGCACACTTGTAATCCCAGCTACATGGGAGGCTGAGGCATGAGAATCGCTTCAACCTGGGAAGCAGAGGTTGCAGTTAGCTGAGATCGTGCCACTGCACTCCAGACTGGGCAACAGAGCGAGACTCTGACTCAAAAAAATAAAATAAAATAAAGTTCCTTACAGCTAAATAAGTGCTTAATAAAGTGACAAGGGGAAAAAACCTGGGCTAGAAATGTGTAATCTTGTTGTCTTGGATTAGGAAAGGTCCCATGGCCTGGTAAACTGTTGAGTCTCCAGAGAATAAAAATTCAGATTAGAAGGGTGAAGTATAGATTCAAGTTTAACTGGAACATGGTTAGATACAACAGAGAACTAATATATGCTGTACACCTGTTCCTGATCATCTACTATTAGGAGTTTTATATTTATACATTCACATTTAATCTTCATAACAACCCTTCAAAGGAGGCATAATTGTAATTTTATAGATGAAACAACTGAGGTTCAAGAGGTTCAGATTACTGTACATTACAAAGTAAAGTAGGTACTTAACCTAGTCATTTTACCACTCTGTCTTAACGGTGGGGGTGGGGGGCAGTACCCCTACTCCCTAAAATGGAAGATAAGTTTCAATAAGTGAGATTAAATAATGGTTATCTACAGTAGCTCTTGACGACAGGAGTAACATGAACATTTAACACTGAGTTGGTGAACTCTGTTGCATGATGTAACATAGGAAGAGTAGCCCAGAGACAGGAGCTCCAGTCAGGAATTTTTTATAGTATTATAAGAACAAACTGATTTCTAATCTAAGCATCTCTGACTAAAGTCTCATTAATTTATACTGTATGTGGAATTTACAATAACCTATATAGGAAATGAGAAAGAAACAAAGTATCTGAAAATGCTCTTCACACTTTCTCCCCTCTCCCTTAATAGTTCAGCCTGAATCACTATGACATTCCTCACTGACTTCTACATAACGGCCACACTGAATTCTAGTTAATCGAACAAGTTAGCCGAAAACCTCAAAAGGGTAGCATCGTGTACACCTGATACCATACCAATCAATGAATGTAGGAAACCCCCATTCCATTTTTTGTTGGTTCACTTTCACTAGCATTTTTTTCCTTTATTGAACATTTAATTTAGTAGAGCCTTTTTCCAGATAATGGAGATAGAGAAGGATAAGAATTGGTAAGACTCTCTATGAGCTTAATCTGAAAATATTGGGAACCATGAAACCATCAAGGAGTTCACAGTTGAGATAGACACAAACATTAAATACAAGTGTGAAACAGAATCAAAATAGGAAGATACAGAGAATGAAAGTACCTACAAGTCAAAGTGTTGAAGCAAATAGGAGCCTATCAGAAAGATGGGGACAGAATTGTTTTTTGAGACCTAAAACCATAAAAGTGTGATATGTTTATGGAATGGCAAGAAATTCCATGGGATTGGAGAGCTGCAGGGTAGACAGGGAAAGACTGGTGGGGATTAGATCTTGAAAAGACATGTTAAGGGACTGGGACTCTATCTTGTGGATCATTATTTCCCAGTTATGATCATGGAACCCTTTACAATTTACGACGTAAAGAAGAAATACCAACAGTAACACAATATGTTTAAAGTTTTGATTCTTTAGCTTTCTTAATATCTAAATCGTATAAAAATTGAATTATTTTATTTAAAACCCCAAATAACAGAGATGAAGTAAATCACCTTTTATTTTCATCTTACATTTGGTTATCATGAGACATGCAAACCCCTCCAACTTTAATGAGAACAGTGTTTTTGTGTCTTTTTATCACATATCCGCTTAATATTGGGTGTAATGTTGCTGAGTCGGATTCGCATATGAGGAGCAGCATCAAGTCTTTTCCTATATTTTGTTTTTGTTGCAGCATAATATGAAAACCCTGTTTCACACAGGTGCATTGTAGCAAAAGGAAGAAGTATACGCACTGCACGTCTTGCAATGCATGGGTATTCCTGAATTAGGCTACTCCAAAAATCATTTAGTGAAAGTTCACTGAAATTTTGTTTCACTTGAGAATCAGATGTTAAATCAATCAGGCTCTCATAGTCCCGTGCTACTAATGAGGCTGGTTTAACAGTAACTGTAAATGGATTTCTAACCCAAGCATTATTGTCATTTGTTACAGGAAAGTATTTTAACAGAGTAGAGCGCAAGCCCCTAAGGTGCTGCACAATGGCACTGCAAATACCTTTATCAACTGTAGAATTATTTTCAGTCAAAAAGTCACTGAGTGTAGGAAAACAATCAAAGTTCTCTTCTTCTACAGATGAGGCCCAAAATTCCAATTTTCTTAACAATGACGACATTTTATCAAATACTGTAAAAACCGTCACATTTTTTCCTTGCATTGACAAATTAACCTCATTTAATTTAGTAAAAATATCTGCAAGATATGCAAGTCTTAGCAGCCAAGATGAATTTGTTAAACAATCAGATAGTCGAAAAGCAGAATCCATGAAAACCAAAAGTTCACGACGAAGTTCAAAAAGTCTTACAAGAACTTTACCTCGAGAAAGCCACCTTATCTCTGTATTTAGAAGAAGTGCTGTGTGCTGAGCACCCATTTCCTCACATAAAATTTTTAGTAGTCTGGATTGATGTGGTCGAGCTTTAATATAATTGATGATTTGTACTGCCTGGTCTAGCACGTTTTTTAGAGATGTAGGCATTATTTTAACTGCTAGTGCATGTCTATATAATAGGCAGTGACTACTGGTGCTTTCGGGAGCCACGTATTTTATTAAGGTGACAGCCTCGGCGATTTTCCCATCCACTGCCCTAGAAGCATCACTACAAACATCAACACATTTTTCCCATTCAATTTCATGTTTCTGCATAAAATTGTTAATACAGTTGAATATTTCTTCACCTGTAGCATTACTTTGCAAAGATTCACACAGGAGTAGGTCTTCCTCAATAGACTTATTAAACCTATAACGAACAAACACAAGCAGCACAGCAAGTCCTGAAACATCAGCTGATTCATCTAGTTGCAGTGAAAACCCATCACAAATTTTCAGTCTACAAACAAGCTCTTCTTCAATGTCAGCAGCTAGATCCTTAATTCGACGTGCAACAGTACTGTTTGATAGCTGTACTGCATCTATTTTTTTACTATATTGCTCATCAAACATCCGCATCACTACATCTTTTGCACAAGGTTTGATAAGCAATTCTCCAATAGTATGAGCCTCTCCACTCAGTGCTATATGGTAACTTACATTGTATGATGCTTCTGTAGCACTTTCATTATCTGTATTCACAATTTTAGGTGTTGGGGGTTTATTATTTTCAGGTGAATCAAGATGTTGCTTGAAAAAGCTTATGTCTTTGTCTTTATATGCAGCATGTTTAGTTTCCAAATGTCTTCGAAGCTTACTAGGGGCTAAAGAGCTATTTGATAAAATTTTCTTACATAATACACACTGAGCATGAGGTGCATCTCTATTTCCGAAGTAAGTAAATCCAAAAGACAAATAACTTTCATCATATTTTCTTCTTTTTGGTTTTTTACTAAATGTTATTTTGTTGGAATTGGATATAAATTTGACCCTGGAAAGCTCACCTTCTGATTTTTTAGAAACTGAAGGTTGCAACTGTTTATCTTCACTTTGTAATATTCCAACCTTCTGATCATTTGATTCAGACACAATCTGATAACAGAAAGATTCCACTTCTTGTTTAAGACTTCCTTGTTTCAGCAACAGATCCATGGGCAATGAGTTTGTGGTACAAAACATAGTTAATTTAGAACAGACATTGAGTATCACAAATGTGTTGAAATTATAAGACAGGATACAAAGAAGACGAGCAATCATCAAAGAGATGATACACAGCAACACATCAGTTAATTTGTAAATGCTGCCTATGCATCAATGCGCAGATGGAACATCATACGTTCATGTATCAGGTGATCTCTCATGCGACTTCCTGGAGCTCTCAGGTATGGTACACCTTTTCTTAAAGGTAGATTATCACATAAAAATAAAAGCTATAGAAATGAGTTTAGTAGTCTTAATCTCATATTTAAAGAAACATATTAACATCAACCATAAAGAAAAACTATTAGCATCAATCTTTTTCTCAAAACATTTATTAACTTAGAGAATATTAATATTCTATAAAACATAATTCGGGAATAATTGAGCCAAGAAACTATTAAGAGTTGTTATACATATTTTTAAGAAAGGGATCTTGAAGAATATGTCCCATGGTGGGGGTTGACAGGGTTTTTTTTGGAAAGGGCCATATAGTCTCTTATGCAACTACTCAACTTTGTAGTTGTAACATGACAGCAGCCATAGACAATACATAAAAGAATGGGCACAGGTGTGTTCCAATAAAACTTTACGTACAAAACCAGACAGCATGGGCCATAGTTATCAGCCCTGTCTCATGGTATGTAGTATTGTGAAATCTCTTTTAGCTTTTGATGCCTACTGCCATTAGATGTATTAGTTGTTGATACTATTATATATCTGAAGTCCCTTCAGGGCTATCAACAATTCTGAAGAAGTGAAATAAACATACACACAGTTCCAAGTTTTGCAAGACACACAATTCTACTGTATCCTAAATACTATGTGTTAACAATGCAGAATAAATTGTAGATCAAAAGTTAGGTACTGTTTCTCTGGACTTAAATTATATAAATGTTTATATTATCGAAATTAAGACTCAATGAAATTTATTTTTTATCATATATATATATATATATATATTTTAAATTGAAACAGAGTCTCGCTCTATCACCAGGCTGAAGTGCAGTGGCGCGATCCCGGCTCACTGCAACTTCCGTTTTCCGGTTTCAAGCAATTCTCCTGCCTCAGCCTCCCGAGTAGCTGGGACTACAGGCACGCACCACCATGCCCGGCTAATTTTTTGTATTTTTAGTAGAGACGGGGTTTCACCATGCTGGCCAGGATGGTCTCGATCTCTTGACCTCGTGATCCGCCCGCCTCGGCCTCCCAAAGTTTTGGGATTACAGGCGTGAGCCACCGCGCCCGGCCTATCCGTAATATATTTTTACGGATTACTCTGCGTTCTATTTATACAACAGGTGAAGACTTAACGAGGACCTAAAGAAAATATAAACTCTCATTTAATAGATTTATTCCTCATATAATAAAACAAATCATAATTAAAAGGATAATGCAATCTAAGGATTGCTAAAGAATACTATTAGCTCTATAAATTAACGCATACAAATTATGTCTGCCCAAATATAGCTACTTTAGGTTTAAACTTCATAACCTGGCTATAGATATAGAGTAAGTTTTGTATTCTCATGTCAGATCCTGAATAAAGAATGGTTCTCCTATTAAGGGGTAGAGGGTAAGATACCTGAAATAAGGCGTTCTCCTTTCTGTAATCCCTCTCTCCACCTTGGCAGCTTGAAATGCACTCTTCAAAATAATAAAATTAAGGGATGGGGTGGGAAGGGGAGTAACCAAAAGCCTAGAATGAGAAAAATTAAAATTAGACACAATAACAAGCAGAACTATAAGCCTGTAAGATGACCATTCTTTCTGGATCTAAGCAGTGCAAATGACTCTTTACTGCAATGCAGATCTTAGACTGAAACAGAAGATGTCTCACATAGTAAAAATTCTAACATTTTCATCCTGTTCAATATTCTGGCAATTTAGCTGCTTTGAGATGTTCCCCCATCCACTCACTTCATAAAAATATGTTAAATAAACAACAACAACACACTTTCAAGAACTTTAAACCTAATTTTTAAAAGTACAGCTTCATCTTAATGTCTCTAAAACTAGGCCTTGAATCTAAAATGGAATTATACATAGAACTATTACATGAAATAGTCCTTTCACTACAATCACTTTTAGTCCCCCAATAACCAATCTTCTCAGGGAAACAATGTTTAATGAGTAATCATTGTTTATTATATGCCAATAACTGTGCTAAATTCCTCATATAGATGATCTCATCTATTCAGAGACAAGGACTATTAATAACCCCACTTTGGAGATAAACAGACACAGAGACATTAACACATCTCGCTAAGTTAACACCTCTCGTAAGTGAAAAGCCAAGTACAGAGCCCAAAAAGTTTGATTGCATAGCCCATGTGTCTAGCCATTACTTGTGTGTTCCTCAATAGTTTTAATACCCCATCTACTAAAAAATCTGGTTACTAAGAGTTAGGCTACACAGAGAAATAGATGAACAATGGGTTACAACTGCCAGAAAGTCGAGGGTCTCATACTGGCAACAGCAGAAAGCCCCACTTCTTATTGGGAGCAAAAAAGCAGATTCTCCTTCCATAGTCTCCATTTGGATTTTGCATCGGAGAACTTTGTGGAGATGCTGGTTCACCTAAGAAGATTAGAATCCCTCTCCCTCGTCGCTAGAGAAGGACACAGAGGAGTAGGAAGCTTTTGTTTTCAGAAAGGAGGTTCTCATCCCCACCTCTTCAAAGGTGATTCCCCAGAATTTCTGGAGGACAAAGAAACTGGACTCCCTTGAGAGTAAAGTTCCCATTCCACTCCCTGAAGAGCGGGGAAAACCTTCGTCTTTGGTCTCCTTCCGGGTAAACTGACAGGTATCACAATCCTTTCCCCCCCTCCCCTCGGGCGGTTCCAGCTGGTAACAATACCCTTAGGGTCAGGAGGGCAGGGTCTGAGTGCAGGTCAGCCAGAAAGGTAGGTACTTCAACACCTAAATGCTTTTCTAAACGGTCACCTGGATGTGCAGCCAGGACCAGCTATCCCTCAGCTCCTCCCTGTCACAGGTGCGCGCTGCCCGCAGATCTCCACAACTGGGGGGCTCGCTACCAGTCGCAGCCCACCCTTGCCTTAGGACTCCTCTCTCGTCCCCGGGCGTCCGCCTCTGCTAACGACCACCTGAAAACGTCTCAGCACCCAATACCATCTATCTCTCTACTTCATGTCCATCAGCGATGGAGACAACGGTCTTCGCCGCGGCTGGGCTGCACAGCAGCGCCGCGGTCCCCTGCTGAGCCCGAGACCGCCATTTTAGACAGCTCTGGTAAGCGGCCATTTCAGAGCGCACCGCTTAGCCGCGGCGGCGTCTCTGCTCCTCACCTTCACCGAGGCCTGAACAGGGTCAAGAGCCAGTCGTCGCGGACTGGAGGGGGAGGGGAGAAGGGAAGGGGAATGAAAAAACAGAGGAAAGAAGGATTCGGGGACAGGGTGATGCTCTCAGCTCAGGGATATCGCCTAGGCCACCTCCATAGAGATCCGATTCGCGGCTGGCGCGGTCGCTGGTCTGAAGATAAATTTAGCACTCTAGAGCACCCGAATCCTACAGTCCTCACGAGCGACTTCACCGCTGCCCAATCAGCGTCAGATTTATGCCCCGCCACCAATCCGCGCTGAGCAGCGGGGCGGGACCACAGGAAAGGACCAAGCTGGGTTGAGGCGCGGCCCGGCCTCGGCACCAGCTGCAGCCGCAGCCGCTGCAGCAGTTCTTCCTTGGGGTTAGCGGAGCGGCTGGGTATGAAAAAATTGTTCTCAAACTTCACTAGCCCGTCGGCCCGGGCGCTTGTTGAGAGGGCAGATTCCTGGGTGCTGCCAGAGACTGTTGGTGATCTTGTAGGGCTGGAGTGGAACCCATGAATCTGCATTTTCATCCTTTCTGGCGCTTTGCCCGGACAGGGGTGATTCATGTGGATTCGTAGTGGCCTCAAAGGAGTACGCAGAGCCTCGGCTGCTGTGCATTCGCCACCTCTTTTGTTCCCGGAGGCCGCACCCCAGGCCCGGTTTACACAGCCGCCGCCTCCTTTCCTTGGTTTTCCACTGGACTATGGGAAAAAAAACTCGCCCTTTCCTTCGCCGTCCCACACCCGACGACAGAGTGTCTGGGGGCCTGGCCGGCCTGGCTGTGCCGAGGGCTGAGTCCGACCAGCGGGCGCTGATCCGGCGCAAACCCCGCCCGACCTCTTGGGTGGCCCCGGGTGGGCTGGAGAGCCGCAGTACAGGACCGGATAGGGAAAGGGGCCCCGCAGCGTCAACTGGAAAGCTGAAAGTCCGCTTGATGTCTTTGCATCTCTCACAGTGGCTCCCTTCCCGCAGGAACGTCCGGCCGCCTGCACAGAACGGTTGCCTGCAGGGAACGTCCAACCCACCCTGGAATAGTCTTTTTGTGGGCTGCAGCTTTCTGGTTATTTTAAGCCATGGTTCTATGCCCTTCCCTACTTTCAAAAACACCAGGACCAAAGGCTGCGGATTGTGTGCTTTCATTTTGGATCTGTGGTGGAAACCTGGAGTCTGTTTTTCCAAATAGGCACCTTGAAATAGATACGCTTCTTAAGGGGGGGAAAGTACAAGTAGGTCCCATTATTTGCAATATTTTAGCCTTTCCAGACTCCGTAGAAATGACTAAATGAAGATTGGATAGTATTTTCAGGCAGTACACCAATGACAGAAAATTCCCAACTTGGGGTCAAAAGCAAGGGCAGCTTTCGTTTTTCTTAAATATGCTTCTGATCAAGTATCTAAGGTGTTGAAAGAAGCCTAATCCTTAATAACACGATTTACAGGACTGCGCAGTTTCCTAGGACTGACGTTTAGTTGCAAATGTTTTAAAGTCATTTACGACATCATCTCACCCTATAGTAAGTTGTCCATATGTACTCATTATTATTTTTAAATTATTCATACTAAATCATTTTCGTTTAAACTTTAACCATAAATGCATAAATCGTTTTTGGGAAGGGTCTTACTTGAAGAGCAAAGAATTTTATTTTGTAATTGCAGGAGTTGTCTCGCTTCAGAATAATATTGGAATAATCTCATATTTTCATGTTTCGTATATTAGAAAAACCTTTTACGTATGTGCTCCCAAACCAGTCTTTACACATCTAGTTTACATCTTCATAAAGAGGGAAAGCCCAAAACATTAAACTGATAGGCAGAATGGTGTTTAAATAAGTTCATCTAAAGTTTAGGACTTAGGTCCTGATATGATTTGGCTCTGTGTCCCTACCCAAATCTTTTCTCGAATTTTAATCCCCACGTATGGAGGGATTAAAGTGATTGGATTATGAGAATGATTTCTCCCATGCTGTTGTGATAGTGAGTGAATTCTCACAAGATCTGATGGTTTTATTAGTGGTAATTTTTCCTGCATTCTCACATGCTCTCTCTCACCTGCCGCCATATAAGACTTGCCATGTAAGACCTGCCTGCTTCCCTTTCCTCCATGATTGGAAAATTTGTTGAGGCCGCACCAGACATGGGCAACTGAGTTAATTAAACCTCTTTCCTTTATAAATTACCCAATCTTGGCATTTTTTTTATAGCAGTGTGAGAATGGATTAATATAGGACCCCAAATCTGAAGTGTCTGATAATTAAGGTTCATGAAACAAGAACTTTTTTTGTAATTGTTTTGTCAAATTATTATAGAATGTTGATGAGACAGATAAGAAAAAATAGACAATGTAGAACTCAGATCAATAATACATAGCTAGCATTTATTGAATACATAGTGTAGACCAGGGTGCTATTGTATACCCTTTTTTTTTTTTTTTTTTGAGGGAGGCTCTCAGCTCCATGCAACCTGGAGTGTAGTGGCATGCTCTCAGCTCCGTGCAACCTCAACCTCCCATACTCAAATGATCCTCTCACCTCAGCTTCCTGAGTAGATGGGACTACAGATACATGCCACCATGTCTGGCTAATTTTTGTATTTTTTCGTAAGGTTAGGGTTTCACCATGTTACCCAGGCTGATCTCAAACTCTTAGGGTCAAACGATCCACCTACCTTGGCCTCCCAAAGTGTTGGGATTACAGGTATGAGCCACCAGTTCTGGCCTATACACTTTTAAATGTATTAAGTATTTACTGTTCACAACAACTTTATCAGCTGATTAGCATTATTTTACAGATAAGGAAATTAAGCACAAAGAGGTAAATAACTTGCCCCAGTTCCAAGAACTAATTAGTGGCAGAACCTAGATTAGGTGTGATGCTGGTTGTGGGAACTACAAACTCTGTTTATGTGCATACTTGATTTATATTAGGCAGAAAACTACTGTGAATAAGATTAAAGTAATATATTAGGTAAGGAAGTTGAGCCTCACCATTAAAAAGGACTCAGTACCTCTCTCAGTTCTTGGAAAAAAAAAAAGACTCAGTTTGTTAACCTGTAGCTCAAGTCAAATAATGGCTGGAAGTAGTAACAAGAATTGTGACTGATACCCCAAATTTGCAGCCTCAGTTGCTGTAGGGCATCTGAGATGACAATTCCATTCATGTTGGTTTTATGAGTTAATTTGTGTTGCACTAGGTTTTCCAGAAGCAGATGATTAGAGAGAAAACTATGGAGCCAGTATTGTAGGTGAGAGTGTATCACCCCTTACCTTTATGTACTCCTCCCTTCCTCCCTCAATTACTAGACGTGGGCTGCTCTGGGAAGGGCATGACTGCAGCTGAGGCACACCCTGAAAGAGCTGACAACAGGAGGCCATCTGCCAGTCATACTACCTGCTCCTAAGCAGGGCAGAATCCTTGCTTGAAAAAATATCTGAGTGGTGCATCTTCATGTTGGCCACAATTTGGAACCTTTAATATAAAGATGGCAAATTAATATAGTTTCATTATTTTTGTGAAACTTCTCATTATTGAGGTGTTGTGTGTTTTGTCAGCCTTCAAGATGTATGAAACATTTAAGGGAATTTCGTGACCACCTGTATGATTGGTTTATTGGTATTAGATTTGCAAGAGTTAGTGTTTATAAAAATTTCACTGGCTAGATGTTAGATATATTACATTTGTAATTGTAGTTTAAAATGTCTAAGAAAATGTGACTAGTTGATTATGCAAATGATGTTAAATATTTAAGGAATATTTAGTCTGTTAATGCTTATAAATTAATTAAACCATAGCAGAGCATAAGTGAAAGTGATTGTGCATGTTTTTATGCAAAAATTATGAGATTTATAAATAGACTAATAATATACATTGAGCTTGAAGGCTTGTGAAATACAATTTTACAGTTTCAATATATTTTGCCTATGAATAAACAATATCAATTATTAATTTTTTCTTTTTTTTTGAGACAGGGTTTCACTTTGTCATCCAGGCTGGAGTACAGTGGTCCATCATGGCTCACGGCAGCCTTGACCTCCTGAGCTCAAGCAATCCTCCACCTCAGCCCCACCAAGTAGCTGGGACTACAGGTGCCAGGTATATACTACATACAGGTGTATACTACACCATGCCTGGCTAATTTTTCTTATATTTTTTGTAAAGATGGGGTTTATCCGTGTTACCCAGGCCTGTCTCAATCTTCTGAGCTCAAGCAATCCTCCTGCTTCAGCCTCCCAAAGTGCTGGGATTACAGGTGTGAGCCACCATGCCCAGCCATGTCTGACTCTGTTGCTTGATAGGCCCTGTCTACATGACAGTGTGATGGCCTCTGACATCCCAAAACTTATGGAGAAAGCATGTTCCCCCAACTTTATTGGAAGAAAGGTTTCATTCATTTTGGCTTATGTCTGTGAAGTAAATACACTGGCCAGTCAAGGAATGCTCTGAATGGCCAACTTGGGACACATATCTCCTTCAGTTTTGAGGATGTGAGTTTGCTATGCCACAAGAATTTCATGGAGTGGGTGAGTGACCAGTGCCTAAAAGGGAGGGATTGTGGGCAGATGGAAAAGTGGGAGATACCTACTAAATTTCCTTTTCTTGCCTGTCGTATCTGATCAGCTACCAAGAAGTCCTTGGGCAGGCATGGTGGCTCATGCCTGTAATCCCAGCACTTTGGGAGGCCAAGGCAGGAGGATTGCCCGAGCCCAGGAGTTTGAGACCAGTCTGGGCAACTTGGTGAGACCCCATCTCTATAAAAATAAAAAATATATAAAATAATAATAAAAGAATATATAATAAAAATAAAATAATAATAAATATATAAAATAATAAGAAAAAAGTCCTCAATTGTTCTAATCTCTTAGACCAACTTTTCTCTCCAATTCCTTTGCCATCAATCTAGATTTACTATCAATTTCCTTAACCAATCTCACAAAGTCCTCAATTGTTTTAATCTCTTAGACCAACTTTTCTCTCCAATTCCTCTGCCATCAATCTAGATTTGCTATCAATTTCCTTAACCAATCTCCTAGCTACCAGCCAATCTCTATGAAATTTATCCTGTACACAGAAAAGCACTTTACCTAAAATACAGACATTAAAGTCTTTTTTTTTTTTTTTTTTTTTTTTTTTTTTGGGGTTTCACAGTTACAAAGGCTGGATTGCAGTGGTACCATCATGGCTCACTGCAGCCTCAACTTGCTGGGCTCAGGTGATTCTCCCATATCAGCCTCCTAAGTAGCTAGGATTATAGGTGCACACCACCATACGAGGCTAATTTTTGTATTTTTTGTGGAGATGAGGTTTTGTCATGTTGCCTAGGCTAGTCTTGAACTCCTGGGCTCAAGTGATCCTCCTGTCTCAGCCTCTCAAAGTGTTAGGATTATGGGTATGAGCTACTGTGCCCAGCCTAAAGTCATTTTCTTACTCAAAGTCATCCCATTGTTGGGGTGATCAACTCTTTAACTAGGCATTTAAGATTCTCATTAAACTGGTTTTGCTTTTGTTTTTATAGAGACAGGGTCTTGCTCTGCTGCCCAGGCTGGTCTCAAACTCCTGGACTCAAGCAATCTGCCCATCTTCACCTCCCAAAGTGCTGGAATTACAGGCATGAGCCACCACACTGGCCCAAAACTGGTTTTGCTTTTAAAATTTGTTTTCAATGTTACACAATGACAGTGCTGGGTGGGAAGTAAGGCGAGTATGGACAGGAATGTCTGGAGCTCCCTCTCTTCAGCTAGTGGTCTTGTGATGTGTAGTTTACTTGTTCTGGCTTAAAGGCCCAAGTTTGGACTATTCTTTTTGTTATTTTGTTTTAATTTTAATTTTTATCCAAGCAATACGAGCATAGAGTTTAAAAATTCAAGTAGAACTAAAAGTATTATATACAATAACAACAAAAAATTCTTGGCTCCTTCTTCAGATGCAACTACTTGTAACAAGATGCAACCCCTTGTAACATTTTATGCCATTCAGGAGTTCAAGATCAGCCTGGGAAACATAGCAAGACCCTGTCACAAACAACAACAACAAAAACAAATCCAATAACTGTTAAGTTTGTGAAAGTTGTCAGAATCAAGAGTCACTAGTGTGGGGGAAAAAAAACCAGACAAGTAGAACCTAGGAAGGCCGTTAAGAGAGGATTCTCATGCACAGATGCCTGCTAACAAAAACTGTCACAAAACACTTTGCAAAATCCACGACCTTCTTGCTCAAAGGCTGTCAGAATCTTACACAAAAAATACTTCTTCAAGGACATCTGCCCAGCAACTCCCTGTGCAATCTTGGACTGGTATCACCTTTGTTATTGATCTTTGTAGCCAAAGATAATTATCTCAAAATAATTACTATAATCCTCCACATTTTTCCCTTTAAAAACCTTTGTCTTCCTTTACCTCCCTGAATGCAGACATAATTTACTATGGCACACATATTCCCACTTCAATGCTTTATTCCCAAATAAACATCATTTTCTTCTAGAGAGACTCCCTCTGTTTGTTATTTAGGTTGAAAGATTATACTATTGCTTTTAGTTTCCACTTCCCTGAAGTAGGAAAAAATTTATATTTCTCTACTTGTGTAAGAGTTTGCCTATGCAAATGTTAATTGGCTCTATGGTTACTGATTATTCCAGTGATATTTCAGTGCCCCTTACAGATAAATGATTTGAGCAATTCCCTAACTGCCCACCTTTTAATCTAGATCTGGTTGTGGTTAAAAAAGAGCAGGAATATACAGAAATTAGTTGGGCATGATGGTGCAAGCCTGTAATCCCAGCTACTCCAGAAGCTGAGGCAGGAGAATAGTTTGAACCCAGGAGGTGGAGTTTGCAGTGAGCTGAGATCACGCTATTGCACTCCTGCCTAGGTAACAGAGCAAGACTCTGTCTCAAAAATATACATATAAAATTAAAAAAAATGCTGGGCGCAGTGGCTCACCCCTATAATCTCAGCACTTTGGGAGGCCAAGGCAGGCAGATCACCTGAGGTCAGGAGTTCGACACCAGCCTGGCCAACATAGTGAAACCCTATCTCTACCAAATAATACAAAAATTAGCTGGGTGTGGTGGTGCACACCTATAGTCCCAGCTACTCGGGAGGCTGAGGAAGGAGAATTGATTGAAGCAAGGAGGCAAATGTTGCAGTGAGCTGAGATCATACCACTGCACTCCAGCCTGGGTGACAGAATGAGACTCTGTCTCAAAAAAACAAAACAAAACAAAAGGCAAGATTGGTGTATACAGCAGTTACAGCAGAAGGTGAAGGAGGGCAGTTCTCTCAGAAAAGAACTGTGGCAGATATTGCAACATCTCTAGTGCCGTTCTCTTTAATTTATAAAAGTCTAATCACTTTGTTACTTTAAATAATGACAGATCTCGCAAATAAATGTCATATACTCCTTTTCTAGACTAGTTGAAACTATTGATCTAGAAAAAAGCAAATTATTGGGCCCCAAATTGAGAGACTTGAATATTACAAATCAGATACTTTCTCATATTTTTTGGGAGAAGGACAGGAGATTTACTTGTATTGCGAACTTAAGTTTCAAACAATAATAATTTAATTAAAAATTTTTTTTTTTTTGGAGACAGGGTCTCACTCTGTCGCCCAGGCTGGAGTGTAGAGGCATCATCTTGGCTCACTGCCATCTCTGCCTCCTGGGCTCCAGTGATTTTCCCACCTCAGCCTCCCTAGTAGCTGGGACTACAGGTGCCTGCCATCACTGCTGGCTAATTTTTTGTGTTTTTGGTAAAGATGGGGTTTCACCATGTTGCCCAGGCTGGTATGAAACTCTTGAGCTCGAGTGATCTGCCCACCTTGGTCTCCCAAAATGCTGGTATTACAGGTGTGAGCCACTGCGCCTGGCCCATTAATAATCATTTATCTAGAACTTTACAGAGTACCTTCACAATCTCGCTCTCATTTGAAACTTGAGACAACTTATTTAATTAAGCAGGGAGGTATTCTCCTCCCCATTTACAAGGAATGAGGAATCTGAGGTTTAGAGAAGTAGATGGAGTTATGCAAAATTATATGCAGCATATAGATTTTGGAACAGGCAGTCCTTGGGTCAGTTTTCCTGATTCAGATCAGTGTCTTTCATACTTCCTTTTCTTAAGAAAGTTTCCAGGATTGGGATAATGCAGTTACAGAGTACTTCTGCTAAGTTATTGATCTTGGGCTAAATAATATAGTCAAACTGTCATTTGGAAAAACACTATGTTCTTCCAGAGTTGTCCTCTTATAGAAGGTGAAAACTAGTCTTACTCCCTTAACTTTCTTGGGAAGGTTGATGTTAAACTTTTAAAAGCCATCCCTTTAAAAAGAATGCCAGATATAAGCAATTTTTAAAGCCAAAGTGAAGGTTTGAAAGTCATTTAAACACTCAATTACTTGAGGAGAGACTGAAATGCCAGCGGATAGGGTTATTTATAGCACTGTGCTGAGAGCCAGTATATATATTTATTTGTACCAGAGTGGAATTCTGGCTCTGGATCATTTCCTGACTTGTTTGAGACTCTGGGCAAGTCATTTATTATGTCTGTATTTTGGAATTATAGCCTTGCCTCAGAGGTGTGCTCTGTGATTAAATGAACTTCTATTTGTAAATCTTGTTTAAATTTCTCTGATGAAAGTCGTATCGGTGTTGATAGTTGTGGAGGATAAGAACGCTGACAATAATAATGAGTATGATAATATCATTATTCTCATCCCCATTTACAAGGAACGAGGAATCTGAGGTTTAGAGAAATAGATGGAGTTATGCAAGATTATATGCAACGTATAGATTTTGGAATAGTACCTTGAATTTATGCAGTATCGTTACTTCGAGGCTTTGAGTGCTTCCCATGTAACATGTATTCTATAAAAAAAATTGTAATTACAAACATTTCACAAGAAATCATTCTTTTTCTTACAGAAAAGGAATGTGTTTTTTACCTGCAGAATTGAGCACACCATAAAAGAGTTCTCATTTTGTGTCCTCCCTTTCTACTCTCCTCATTAACCGAAGGTAACCTAGTTAATTGTGTTTATATATATGTTATATATATATATGTTTTAATGTATCCATATGTATATGTACACATACAAATGTGTGTGACTTTCATATCAGCATGTAAATCTTTCTTTATAATAGGTGCATAGTTTTCCAGCTGATTTATTTCCCTTATAAAAAGATTTTTGAGTTGTTTCTAATCTTTCACCAGTAGAAACAATGTCACAATGAATGTCCTGTATATACAGCTTTGCACATCTATGTGTGTACTTCTGTAGGTTAGACTTCTAAAGTGGCTTAAACTTTCAGGCCTAAATGATATGTATTAAATTGTACACCAAAAAGCCTTACCAATGTACACTTCCATAAATAGCACACAAGGGTACCTTTCTCCTGTGGTCAACATTGCTTTGTGTAGTATCAGTCTTTCTAAATTTTGCCATGTGACAGATTAAAAACTCATTTTAATTTTCTTGACTACTAATGAGGTCGAGCATCCTTTTATAAGTTTATCAGTCATTAACATTTATTCCTCTGTGAACTGCCTATTCAGAGACCTTCCCATTTTCCTTGTGGGGTGATTTTCTGTTTCTCTTTCTGTTTTTCTCTCTCTCTCTCTCTCTCTCTTTCTTTCTTTTTTTGACAGGGTCTGACTCTGTCACCCAGGCTGGAGTGCAGTGGTGCAGTCATGACTAACTACAACCTCAAACTCCTGGGCTCCAGTGATCCCTTTGCTTCCGCCTCCCAAGTAGCTGGAACTACAGGTGCATGCCACCATGTCTGGCTAATTTTTATATGTTTATTACTTCTGTGTTTTGTGGAAACGAGGTTTCTCACTACGTCACCCAGGCTGCTCTGTGTCTTACTGATTTGTAAAATCTCTTAAAATATTTTGATTATGAATACTGGGTTAGATATGTTTCCCAGCTTGCTGTTACATTGTTTTTTTTTTCTTTTTCTTGCTAAACAAAAAGTTTTTAATATTTATGACATCAAGCCCAGTGTGGTGGTGCACACCTGTAATCTCAGCTACTTGGGATGCTGAGTGGGGAGGGTTGCTTGAGCCCGGATATTTGAGGCTGCTGTGAACCATGATGGCACCACTGCACTCCAGCCTGGGCGACAGGGATCCTGTCTCAAAAAAAAAAAAAAATTATGAAATCAATCTTTTCCTTTGTCAACTAAAGGAAAAAAAAGTCAGGCTTTTAAGGAATTAACGTTAGTTTTATTCAGAGTCTTACTGAGCATTACAATCCAGGAGAATCTTTCAGAGAATCTCTGTTAGACTGCTCCAAAGCAGCATTTCAGCCCTCAGCTTCTATACAGGTGGTAGAGGTTCTGCATGTGCTCAGAAGTTATCTAAAGGTGCTCAGAGGTTACGTTAGAGCAAAATTGCATCGAAGTTCAGGTGTTAAGAGTACATGTGGTTATATATTAAAGAGACATATTCATTAATCCTGTCAGATGTTATCTTATGGACAGGAAAAGACAAGGGCTCATTGAACTTAACTTTTCCAAAAATGCAGGGATTCAGATGTGGGAAACTGTGCTCTATCCTGCTTATGGTCTTGAAGCATTTTTCCAGAGAGCTGAGCTCAGTCACTGAGTAAGGGGTTTGGGAAGTTATGCTGACAAGCAGAATGAGCAAATGTGGTTCTTCACAGCAAGGGTGGACGGTGTGTCTAGCCAGAGGCAGACATGTGCTAGTTTGCCTCACACATTTCTGACTTTTGGGATTTGTGTCTTCATAAGAAGGAAATTCTTCTACCACCCATACCCTAAGATTATAAAATAGTGTCCTCATATTTTTTCTGTTATTTTTAAAAGCATCAAGTGCTCTTTAATCCTTGTGAGGTGTATTCTGAATAGCCATGAGAAAAGAACGTACTTTATTATTTTCCCAAATATTAGTCAGTTGCTTCAGATATGCTAATTAGTTCATTTTAATCCCATCTTACAAAAATATCAAACGTTCAGAATTCTTGATTCTATTTCTAGACAGAGCCATCTGTATTAATATTGCATTATTTAATTTTTACTATTTTCTGCAGCTGCATAATCTCTCTCGATATTGGATACAGAACGTTTTCTCTCATTCTTTTTTTCCCCCAAAATTGCAGGGCAAAATCTTGTGCATTTTTTGTTCAATGATAACATTAGAATGAGATTTTTAGGTTCTATAAATAATAACATTGGGATTTTAGTTAAGAATTGTAGATTAAATGTAGGAGAGTTGGACTTTTTATAGTAATAAGTCTTTTTAATCTAGTTCATGGTGTGTTTTTCCACTTATTTAGGCCCACCATTTGGGTCTGCTTTTGTCTTTTTTTTTTTTTTGATTTTCTGTATATTTATGTAATTTTCTTTATCTGGACCTTAATGTTTATTACAAAGTTAATTCTCTGTTATTCAATAGTTATGGTTTTTATCATGAATACAGTTTTAAAATTCTATTTTCTAATAACTATTGGTGAGATGAGTTATTATTTATCATTAATATTTTTATGTATCCTGCCTAATAATTTACTTTTCCTTTTATTATGGAAGATTTCAAATATATACAAAGTAAACAGAATAATTATGAACTGGCATGTACCCACCCCAAAGTTTCAACAGTGATCAACATTCTGCCGTTCTTGTTTTGACTCCCTTCCCACCTTCCACTCTTACTTTTTACAGTTCTTTTTTTCCTCTTAGATTAAAAAAAATATAAACAGTTTATTTTGAGATAATTATGGATTCACATGCAGTTGTAAGAAATAATACAGAGAGGTCTCATGTACCCTTTACCCACTTTTTCCCAATAGTAACATCTTACATAACTCCAGTACAATATCACAAGGATGTTGACATTGATACAATCAAGATAAAGAGAATTTCCATCACCACAGGAATTTCTTATGTTGTCCATTTATAGTTACACTCATTTTTCTGCCACTCCTACTTAATCCTTGGCAACTACTACTCTGTTCTACATTTCTGTAATTTTGCCATTTCAAGAATATTATGTAGGCCAGGTATAGTGGCTAGTGCCTGTAATCTCAGTACTTTGGGAGGCTGAGGCAGGTGGATTGCCTGAGCTCAGGAGTTCGAGACCAGCCTGGGCAACACTCGAAACCCCTGTCTCTACTAAAATACAAAAAATTAGTTGGGCATGGTGGTATGCGCCTATAGTCCCAGCTACTTGGGAGGCTGAGGCAGGAGAGTTGCTTGATCCCTGGAGGCAGAGGTTGCAGTGAGCTGAGATCACACCACTCCACTGCAGCCTGGGTGACAGAGCAAGACTCTGTCTCCAAAATAATAATTAATAATAATAATAATAATGTTATATAAATGGAATAATTATATAACATTTTGAGATTGAATTTTTATTACTTAGCATAGTTCTCTGGAGATTCACCTAGATAGTGTAACAATAGTTCATTCCTTTTTATTGCTGAGCAGTATTCCATGGTATGGGTATACCACAATTTGTTTAACCTGTCACATGTTGAAGGACAAATTGGTTATTTCCAGTTTTTGGCTCTTATGGATAAAGGTGCTATAAACTTTGGGTACAAGTTTTGTGTGAACATAAGTTTTCATTTTCCAGGATATATGCCTAAGAGTGCAGTTATATGCATGGCATAATGGATGGTAATTACTTATCTAACTTTTTAAAAAATTGAAAAACTGTTTTCCAGTTTGGCTGTACCATTTTACATTTCCATTAGCAATGTATGAATGATCAGATTTTTCCACATTCTTCCCAACATTTGTCATTGTTACAATTTATATTTTAGCCACCCTAATAGATGCAAAGTAATATCTCACTGTAGTTTTAATTTGCATTTTTTCCCATGGCTAACATGTTGAACATCTCTTAATGTGTTGTTTGCCATCTGTATATCTTTATTGATAAAATGTCTCTTCATGTTTTTTTTTAAATTTTTTTAATTGATTTTTTTTTTTTAACTGTTGAATTTTGAGAACTTTTTTGGGGGGTGGTGGAGGACAGGGTCGTGCTCTGCCACCCATGCCGGAGTACAGTGGTGCAATGATAGTCCAGTGAAACCTTAAACTCCTGGGATCAAATGATACTCCGGCTTCAGACTCCCAAGTAGCTAGGACACTTTGCTAATTTTTGTATTTTTTGTAGAGACAGGGTCTCACTATGTTGCCCAGGCTGGTCTTGAACTTCTGGTCTCAAGCAGTCCTCCTTTCTTGGCCTCCTAAAGTGCTGGGATTATAGACATAAGAATTCTTTACATATTCTAGATGGTAGTCCTTTGTTGAAGTTTAATATAGTTCTATTTGTCTATTTTGGTTTTTGTTGCCTGTGTTTTTGAAGTTTTAGCCATAAATCTTTGCCTGGACTAATGTCCTGAAGCATTTCCTCTATGTTATCTTCTAGTATTTTTTATAATTTAAAATTATAATTATGATTATAATTTTTTATAATTAAACTTAAGTTTAAGTTTTTAATTCATTTTAAATTGATTTTTGTATGTCTGGTGCCTCCATCTTTGTTCTTGTTGCTTAGGATTGCTTTGTCTATTCAGGGTCTTTTTTGGTTCCATATGAATGTTAGGATTTTTTGGTGACATCTTTAGGTTTTTCTATACATAAGATCATGTCATCTGCAAAGAGAAACAATTTGACTTCCTCTTTTTCAATTTTGATTCCTTTTATTTCTTTCTTTTCCTGATTGTTCAGGTAGGACTTCCAGTACTATGTTGAATAAGTGTGGTGAAAATGAGAATTCTTGTCTTGTTCTAGTTCCTAGAGAAAAGGCTTTCAGCTTTTCCCATTGGGTAGGTTAGCTATGGGTTTGTCATATATGACCTTTATGTTGTGGTATGTTCCTCCTGTGTATAATTTGTTGAGAGTTTTTATTGTGAAGGGATCAAATGCTTATCTACATCTGTTGAGGTAATCATATAGTTTTTGTTGATGTGATGTAACTGTTAATGTGATGTATTAATTCAACTGCTACCGTAACAATCAATGAGTGGTAGGAAACTCCCTATTCCATTTAATTTGTTCACTTTAATCAACATTTTGCCAGATAATGGAGATAAGCCTTTTGCCAGATATGGAGATACATTATCCGTTATCCAAGTTGGGAGGATTGCTTGAGTCTATGAGTTCAAGACCAGCCTGGATGTCATGGCAAAACCTCATCTCTACAAAAAATACAAAAATTAGTCAGGCATGGTGGTATGCATCTGAAGTCCCAGCTACTCGGGCGGCTGAGGCAGGAGGATTGCCTGAGCTGGGAGGCAGAGGTTGCAGTGAGCTGAGAACATGGTACTGGACTCCACCCTGGAAGACAGAGTGAGACTATCTAAAAACAAACAAACAAACAAAAGTTATTATTGACATGTGAGAACTTATTTCTGTCATTTTGTTAATTGTTTTCTGCTTGTTTATATATCCTTTGTTTCTTTCTTCCTCTTTTACTGTTTACCATTGAGGGTTAGTAGATTTCTGTAGGGGTAATGTTCAACTTCTTTCTCTTTCTTATTTATGTATCTACTGTACCAGTTTTACATTTTAATGTGTTTTCTTGTTGGCAAATATTGTCCTCTTGCTTTCAGATATAGGAATGACTTAAGCCTATCTTGTAGGACCAGTCTAGTGGTGATGAATTCCCTCAGTTTTTGCTTGTCTGGGATTTTATTTCTCCTTCATTTTCTAAGGATAGCTTTGCTGGGGTTAGTATTTTTGGCTGATAATGTTTTTCTCTCAGCCCTTTAAACATATCATTCTATTCTCTACTGGCCTGTAAAGTTCCACTGATAAATCTGCTGTTAGTCTGATGGGGATTCCCTTATATGCAACCTGATGCTTTTTAACTTGCTCTTTTATGAATTCTCTCATCTTTGACTTTTGACACTTTGACTAAAATGCATCTTGGAGAAGACCTTTTTGGGTTGAATCTATTTGAGGATCTCTGAGCTGTATTTGGGATGTCTGAATCTCTTGCTAAACTTGGGATGTTCTCAACTATTATTTTGTTAAATAGATTTCCTATGCTTTTGCTCATTTCTCTTCCTTCTGAAAATCCCAGGATTTGAACATTTGGTCACTTTATGGTGTTCTATATGTTATGTGGGCTTTCTTCATTTTTTTTTTTTTTGAGCTGTCTTCAAGTTCAGAAATTCTTTCTTTCTTTCTTTCTTTTTTTCTTTTTCTTTTTTCTGAGATGGAGTCACACTCTGTCACCCAGGCTAGAGTATAATGGCACAATCTCAGCTCACTGCACCTCCCACCTCCTGGGTTCAAGTGATTCTTCTGCCTCAGCCTCCTGAATGGCTGGGACTACAGGTGTGTGCCACCACACCTGGCTAATTTTTATATTTTTAATAGAGACATGGTTTCACCATGTTGGTCAGGCTGGTCTTGAACTCCTTACCTCAAGTGATCCTTCCACCTTAGTCTCCCAAAGTGTTGGGATTACAGGCATGCACAATGTGCCCAGCCAGAAATTATTTCTTATGCCTAATCTGGTCTACTGTTGAAGTTGTCTATTGTATTTTTTATTTTATTCATTGAATTCTTCAGTTCCAGTATTTCTCTTTTTTTTCTTTTCTTTTTTTTTGTGAGACGGAGTTTTGCTCTTGTTGCCCAGGCTGGAGTGCAATGGCATGATCTTGGCTCATCGCAACCTCTGCCTCCCGGGTTCAAGCGATTCTCTTGCCTCAGCCTCCTGAGTTGCTGCGATTACAGTAGTGCACCACCACGCCCAGCTAATTTTGTATTTTCAGTAGAGACGGGGTTTCTTCATGTTGGTCAGGCTGGTCTCGAGCTCCCGACCTCAGGTGATCTGCTCGCCTGGGCCTCCCAAAGTGCTGGGATTATAGGTGTGAGCCACCGTGCCTGGCTGGTGTTTCTTAAATTATATCTTTTGCATTGTTGAATTTTTCATTCA
This sequence comes from Cacajao melanocephalus, assembly GCA_963573385.1. Classification (NCBI taxonomy): domain Eukaryota; kingdom Metazoa; phylum Chordata; class Mammalia; order Primates; family Pitheciidae; genus Cacajao; species Cacajao melanocephalus. The sequence goes on along the minus strand of CAUYLG010050772.1, from coordinate 90,297 downwards.
GATCACAATTGTTTCCTTGATTTCTTTGTATTTTTTACCTGTGTTCTTTTGTAACTCACTGAGTTTCTCTAATGTGATCATTTTAAATTCTTCAAGCATTTCATAAGTTTCCTTTTCTTTCAGAACTGTTACCAGAGAATTATTGTGCTCCTTTGGAGGTGTCATGTTTCCTTTCTTTTTCATGTTTTGTGTGTGTGTGTGTGTGTGTGTGGTTTGAGACAGGGTCTGTCTTTATCACCCAGGCTGGAGTGCAGTGGTGTGATCATAGTTCACTGCAGCCTCAAACTCTTGGGCTCAAGAGATCGTCCTGCCTCAGTCCCCCAAGTAGCTAGGACTATGGGCATACACCACTATGCCTGGATAAGTTTTTATTTGTCATAGAGATGGGATCTTGCTATGTTGCCCAGGCTGGTGTCCAACTCTTGGCCTCAAGCAACTCCCCTTTTCGCCTTATTAAACACTTATTTGTCTGTCAGGCACTTTATTTTATTTTATTACTATTGTTTTTTGAAATGAAGTTTCACACCGTTGCTCAGGCTGGAGTGCAGTGGTACGATATCGGCTCACTGCAACCCTGCCTCCCGGGTTCAAGCAATTCTCATGCCTCAGCCTCCCTAGTAGCTGGGATTACAGGCATGCATCACCACGCTCAGCTAATTTTTTTGTATTTTTAGTAAAGACAGTGTTTCATCATGTTGGCCAGACTGATCTTGAACTCCTGACCTCAGGTGATCTGGCTGCCTAAGACTCCCAAAGTGCTGGGATTACAGGCATGAGCCACCATACCTGGCCTCCAGTGCTTTTAAATAATTTTAATTTTTTTCCAGACTTTACTATTGTTATCTAAAAGAGGGTTAGTATAACCAAGGTACTCTGCCAGTATGGGCAGATGGAAGTCCCTAGTTACTGAATTTTGTGTGTCGATCTTTTAAAAAAAGTTTTAGTTTTTAAAAATTTCAATAGTTTTTGGAGTATAAGTTCTTTAGTGGTGATTTCTGGGATTTGGTGCACCTGCCACCTGAGTAGTGTACATTGTACCCAATATGCAGTCTTGTATCCTCATCCCTTCTTTCCCCCACCCTAAATCCCCAAAGTCTATTAATTCATTCTTTTTTTTTCGAGACAGAGTCTCACTCTGTTGCCAAGCTGAAGTGCAATGGTATGATCGCAGCTCACTGCAACCTCCGCCTCGTGGGTTTAAGAGATTCTTTTGTCTCAGCCTCCAGAGTAGCTAGGACTACAGGCACCTGCCACCACACCCGGCTAATTTTTGTATGTTTAGTAGAGACAGGGTGTTACTATACTGGCCAGGGTGGTCTCAAACTCCTTACCTCATGATCTGCCTGCTTCAGCCTGCAAAATTGCTGGGATTACAGATGTGAGCCACTGTACCTGGCCTATTAATTCATTCTTATGCCTTTGTATCCTTATAGCTTGGCTCCGCTCCACTTATAGGTGAGAACATATGATATTTAGTTTTCCATTCCTGAGTTACTTTACTTAGAATAATGGCCTCCAGCTTCCTCCAAGTTGCTGAAAAGACATTATTTTATTTTTTTATGGTTGAGTAGTATTCCATGGTGTACATATACACTGTATTTTCTTTATCTACTCATTGGTTGATGGATACTTAGGTTGGTTCCACATTTTTGCAATTATGAGTTGTGTTGTATAAACGTGTGTACATGTGTCTTTTTCACGTAATGACTTCTTTTCCTTTGAGTAGATACCTAGTAGTGGGATTGCTGGATTGAATGGTAGTTCTACTTTTAGTTCTTTAAGGAATTTCCATACTGTTTTCCATAATGGTTGTAACCCACCAGCATTGTGCAAGTGTTCCCTTTTCACCACATCCACACCAACATCTATTAATTTTTGACTTTTTAATTATGGCCATTCTTGCAGGATTAAAGTAGTATTTCATTGTGGTTTTAATTTGCATTTCTCTGATAATTAGTGATGTTGACCATTTTTTCATGTGTTTAGTGACTGTTTGTATAGCCTCTTTTTTTTTTTCTTGAGATGGATTCTAGCTCTGTCGCCCAGGCTGGAGTGCAGTGGTGCAATCTCGGCTCACCACAACCTCTACCTCCCAGGTTCAGGTGACTCTCTTGCCTCAGCCTCCCAAGTAGCTGGGACTACAGGTGCATGACACCATGTGCAGCTAATTTGTTTTTGTATTTTTAGTAGAGACGGGGTTTCACGGTGTTAGCCAGGACGGTCTCAATCTCTTGACCTCGTGATCTGCCTACCTTGGCCTCCCAAAGTGCTGGGATTACAGGCATGAGCCACTGTGCCCGGCCTTTTTTTTTTTTTTTTTTTTTTTTTTTTCTTGAGACACGTTCTTGCTCTGTTATCCAGGCTGGAGTGCAGTGGTGGGATCTCAGCTCAGTGCAACTTCTGCTTTCTGGGCTCAAGTGATCCTCCAGCCTTAGCCTCCCGAGTAGATGGGACTACACGTATGTATCAGCCACCATACCTGGCTAATTTTTGTACAGATAGGTTTTCACCATGTTGCCCAGGCTGGTCTTGAACTCCTGAGCTCAAAGTGATTCGCCTACCTCAGCCTCCAAAAGTGCTGGGATTATAGGCTATCATGCCCAGCCTGTATATCTTCTTTTGAGAATTTTCTATTCATGTTTCTTGACCATTTTTCAATAGGATTATTATTATTTATTTTTCTTTTTTTGAGTACCTTATAGATTCTGGATACTAGACCTTTGTTTGATGCATAGTTTGCAAATACTTTCTCCCATTCTGTGGGTTGTCCTGTTACTCTGTTGATTATTTCTTTTGCTGTGCAGAAGCTTTTTGTTTAATTAGGTCACATTTATTTATTCTTGTTTTGTTGCATTTAATTTTGGGGTCTTAGTCATGCATTCTTTGCCTAAGCCAATGTCTAGAAGAGTTTTTCTAATATTATCCTCTAGAATTTTTACAGTTTCAGGTCTTAGATTTAAGTCTTTGATCCATCTTGAGTTGATTTTTGTATAAGGTGAGAGATGAGGATTCAGTTTCATTCTTCTATAGGTGGCTTGCCAGTTTTCTCAGCTCCATTTGTTGAATAGGGTTGATGTTTTTGTATGCTTTGTCAAAGATCAGTTGGCTGTGAGCATTTGGTCTTATTTTTGGATTCTCTATTCTGTTCCATTGGTCTACATGCCTATTTTTATACCAGTAACATGCTGTTTTGGTAACTATAGCCTCATAGTATAATTTGAAGTTGGGCAATGTAATGCCTCCAGATTCGTTCTATGTGGGCTCTTTTTTGGTGCCATATGAATTTAAGAATTGTTTTTTTCTAGTTTTGTGAAGAATGATGATAGCATTTTGGTGGAAATTACATTGAATCTGTAGATTGCTTTAGGCAGTATGGTCATTTTCACAATATTGATTCTACCCATCCATGAGTATGGGATGTGTTTCCATTTGTTTGTGTCATCTATGAGTTCCTTCAGCAATGCTTTGTAGTTTTCCTTGTACAGATCTTTCACCTCCTTGGTTAAGTATATTCCTGAGTATTTTATTTTATTTTGCAGATGTAAAAGATATTGAGTTCTTGATTTGATTCTCAGCTTGGTTGCTAGTGTATAGCAGTGCTACTGCTTTGTGTACATTGATTTTGTATCCTGAGACTTTACTGAATTCGTTTATCAGATCTAGGAGTCTTTAGGGTTTTCTAGTTATATGATCATATTGTCGTTGAACAGCAACAGTTTTATATGCTGTATTTCAATTTGGATGCCCTTTATTTCTTTCTCTTGTCTGATTTATCTGGCCAGGCCTTCCAGGAGTATGTTGAATAGAAGCGGTGAAAGTGGCATCTTTGTCTTGTTCCAGTTTTCAGGGGGAATGCTTTCAACTTTTCTCCTTTCAGTATTATGTTGGGTGTGAACCTGTCATATATGGCTCTTTTACTTTGAGTTATGCCCCTTCTATGCCAATTTTGTTGAGATTTTTTATCATGAAATAATACTGGGTAAAATGCATTTTCTGCCTCTATTGAGATAATCATATGATTTTTGTTTTTAATTCTGTTTATGTGATGTATCACATTTACTGACTTGTATGTGTTAAACCATTCCTGCATCTCTGGTATGAAACCCCCTTGATCATGATGTATTATCTTTTGATATGAGATTGGATTTGGTTAGCTACTTTTTTTTTCTTTTTTTTTTTTGAGGATTTTTGAATCCATGTTCATCAGGGATACTGGTCTATAGTTTTCTTTTTTTGTTAAGTCCTTTCCTGGTTTTGGTATTTGGGTGATACTGGCTTCACAGAATGATTTAACGAGGATTACCTCTACTTTTGGAATAGTTTCTGTAGTATTGGTGCCAATTCTTCTTTGAATGTCTCGTATAATTCAACTGTGAATCCATCTGGTCCTGGACCTTTTTTTGTTCGCAATTTTTAAAAGTTACCGATTCATTGTTACTGCTTGTTATTGGTCTGTTACAGGTTTCTGTTTCTTTCTGATTGAATCTAGGAGGGTTGTATGTTTCCATGAATTAGTATGTTGATCTTGTATTTGCCCACACTTTACTAAATATCTTATTAGTTCTAGTATTTTAGCTGTAAATAATATTTCCCTTTCTCATATTGGTACCTCTTAATTACTTTTCTTACCAAATCTCATTGTCTACGACTTATATGAAGATGACACAGCAGGTATCCTTGTCTCGTTCCTGACTTTAATGAGAATGCTTCCAGTGTTTTGTCATGAAAGCATGGTATTTTATGTAGGCTTCTAGTAATTCTTTGTGAGGGAGTTTCCCTTTTTAAAATTAGAGATAAGTATTTAATCTTCATTGAATGTAGGCTATCACTAAGTCAAAAATTTAGTCATTCCAGCAATCTATTAGAGCCATTTCTTGTTTTATCTAAAACATCCCTGTAATGATGGGGCTAGATGTTTCTCAGACGTCTTTGTTAGCTTGCTTCCTGTTAGGTTCTGCCAATAGGGGTCACTGGAGAGAGACTGGGAGGCAGAAGGAGAGGAGACCATGCTTCCTGTTTTTTTTTTGTTCTTGTGAGTGTTGCTTTCAGCACCAGCAATGATTCTTCACCTGCAGTGGTGCTTCCCCCAACAGTTGCTATTGGTTCTAGCCTTCAGCTTCTTTCAGCACTACTGGAATCAGCCTCAGTGATTCCCCCTATACCCTCTCAGACATTACCGACAGCAGCCAGATGACTCTACCTTCCACAAAGGTTGTGGTTGCAATTCTGGGCTTCTATGTTCCGGTTACTTCATTTTTTTCTTTTTGTTTCTCCAGCCCTAGAGGTGGTATCTGCTTCCTGAAGTTATTATTTCTAGATGACTTTTTGCTTTTTCAGCTTTTGCATTTTGCTTTTTTAGCCCTCTAATGCTTGTAAAACCAATTTCCCTGTAATAACTAAAATGTTTCTATTGAAATACCTAGTGCTTTTTTTGTTTTTCTGACTGGACTCTGACATAATGAGGGCCTGCTCATTATGTATGCCAGCTCAGAACCACTTAATTCTGAAAATAGTACATTCAGTCTTTCTACTTCTCTAAAAATTCTGACATTAATCTGTAGATATTTCTGACCTTGAATGAAGTGCGTAGTTCCTTGCCAATGAAAAACAAGATTCTGGTAATCTATAACATAAGTAGGATCATGATTAATTAAAATATCATTTATGGTTTCTTGGGAAGACGTACCTATTGAAGTAGTTGCCTTTAGGGATCAAGTGCCGGTTGCATTTTACCATTGTGGTAGTACAGATGACAACAAGGACTGTGGGTGGGATGACATCTTATGACTGCACTGGAAACCTTACAGATAGAAAATGACAAATTGAAAGCTTTGAAGTTTAAGCTGAAGTCAAATTCAGACAGTTAACTTTTATGGCAACTTTGAAAAAAGTTTTTGATTTCTTTTATCTATAAGATCAACATTATTCAAAATATAACTAGGTGGGTTGCAGAATTAAAATGGAAATTAAATTCAGAGACTCATCAAATCATTTATGTAACAATCAGGGCACTGGGAGCAAGTGGGATTCTAAGACTTGGGTTGGACTTGGATGAAGCTAAATGCCCAGGTCTCTGAATAAGCAGAAGCAGCCCCTCTTCTAACAGAGAAGATTGACTTTTCCTTCTTGAAAAGTCTGTAATCACTTCATCTGAAGCAGTTGCCTTACAAGAGGTACTTATTATCCTCAAGACCCATCCCCATTGCTGATTACTTTTTAGTCTAGGCCTAAACTTGAGTTAGATCGCAGCATGCTCAAACAGAACAAATGCAGATTCAGCCCTGGGGAGAAATTGCCAATACTTAAAAAAAAAAAAAAAAGCAGGATTTTGATAATTCCTATAGTAGAGACCAAGAAAATATGCATGAGAATAGATTCCAAGGGTAGTCTAAAAGGAACAGAATTTAATTTTGTCTCAGGATTAATATACTGATATGAGAACATTTACCAAATAGTCTAGATTTAATGTTTTAGATAAAGCTAGAAATGGCTCTAATAGCTTGCTGGAATGACTAAATTTTTGACTCAGTTATGGCCTACATTCAATGAAGTTTGGTGCCAGAACTTCACTTGCATAATATATGAAAGGACTTCAAAAGCTAAAGAGGTAGGAATGTTAGAATAGATTGTCATGTGTGCCGGTATACCCATCTCTCTCTGCTACATCTTTCAAGAAGTCTCAGAGGAGATTTCCTTCCCTAAAGCATGAAGAAAAGCATTAGTGAGGAAGATATGAGCTTATCCTTGACAAGCTTTGTGGTGTCTGTTCTTTATAGCCCAGGAATGATCATGGAAGATATTGGCATTGAAATGGACATAATGCCACCTTTTATTCACCTTAATAATATTTCTCTGCCCGCTTTTCTTTCATAAACACACATGAAGTCCTATTTTCCTGGATCAAGAGGAATTACTAGAGGAAGTGAAAAGTGTTTGCATTTGAGACCTCTATTATTTTTGCCACCGACTGCTGCAAAATTTTGTCTAGCTACTCTAGGGAGAGGTGGGAATTTCAAAGATTGTTGAAGATAATAGCAGACCAGGGCCCAGGTGTTCTCAAATCCTAACTCTTAGTTACTGAAATGAAGATGAAAAATGAGGACAGTTACATAAAAAGCTAAGATAATGTGTTATCAATTAGGACTGCCATTTTTCCGATTCTCCCAGGACCTGTAACTCCACCAATGACACACTTTTAAAATTTCAAATTAAGGAATCAGAATTGAGATAGAGAAAGTAGTTAATTTTATCACTCCTCAAAGAAACTACATTGGATTTTTCTGGAGCGCCAAGCAATTTCACTGATCATTTTAGTAGAATGATTTGCATGTTCTCAGAATTATTGAAACATTATTGATTTACTGAAGGGCCTTATCTTATCACTGACATAGTAATAATTTGTTTCCTGGACTAAAAATAAGAAGTCACTTCTAAAAGGAAAAGAAAATCTGTTATAGTCTGAAGGAGAATGTATCTTGTAGCAGATTCATATATCTAAATTGTAAAAATTCAGTACCAAATTTTTCTTGTCCATAAATGCACCAAACCATGGTTAATACATAGAACTCTTAGTGATTAAATGCTTAACTATCATCATCTGTAAAAATCTGATTGCTTGTCCTGAGGCTTTATCTGTGCCTTAAAATCCTGCATACTGTTACTTTACCATCTTTACAGCTGGGCCAGGCCTCATAAATCCTAGGGCGCTAGAGAAAGAAAGTACCTGCCAGGGTATACAAACTCATGGTACGTTTGCCTAAGGGTAGGGAGTCATAAACTGACACAGGTAATTTTCTTTTCTTTTCATTATAGGTCATTCATTTGATCACTCCGCTTTTCAGGCCAGTAGCTCTGCGTATAAGTGGGTTATATGGGAATGCTTTCATTTGCTCCCCTAAACCTGGTCTCAAATGGTCACTTTCTAACATCTACTGATGTATCTTAGGGACGTTCATGTTTCCTAAGAAATTTAGCCCCATAAAAAGTAGGAAGAGATTTACCCAAGTAGCAGATAAAGTTAAGGGATGTCACTGCTGTGATGTGCTACTCTCCCACTAGGGTTGCAGCTGGGTTTCCACCCCACCATCTCCTTTTTAACCCTAGCCATGGCAAACATGGAATGAATACAGCACCGATTCTCCACATTTTTTTTTTACCTCAAGAACACTTTGCACACTAAAAGATTGAAGATTCAAGGGCTTTTGTTTGTGAGGGTTATATCTATTGATAGTTGCTGTATTAGAAATTGAAATGAGAGAAATTTTAAAAACTTGATACATCCTAAAATGCAGTAACAAGCCTACTACATGTTAATATAAATAACATGTTTTATGAAAAACTACTATTTTTCAACACAAGAAGATTGGAAGAGTAACATTGTTTTACATTTTTATGGATTTCCTTTATGACTATTTAACCGGAAACAATTGGATTCTCACATCTGCTTCTGCAATGGGTCTATTGCAATATATTGCTTTGGTTGAAGTATATGAATAAAATCGAGGATTACACAGATATGTACTTGAAAAAAGGAGGAGTATTTTAATAACTTTTTCAGATAAATAGGGATAATCTTCTTTGATACTATGCCAAAACTGGACAAGTCCTAGCTTGAAGGATGGTTCTAATGTAGAATCTGAAACCATAGCAGTGAAGGTTATGTATTCTATTACGTTAAAATCTAGTGACCTGTTTTGTACCTTGAAATTTCTTATACCCATGCATGATTTTGTGACATGATGCATTGGCCATTTGGAAAATATTAGTTCATTGAATTATGGATATCTTTCAAATGTTGACATGTTTCTTTGTACAACATCAAAAAATCACATTCATTAATATTACCACTGATTTCATGAAAAAGGTCATAGTATTGGGATGATGTCAACCTCATAGTGGCATATATAAATTTCCCCAAATTCTAATTTTTGCTTGAAAGTTAGAATGTTATCATTGGATTCAAATACTGCCAGTTGTTTTTCTTGCAGACTCACTTCATTCATTTTTGAGAAAATGTCTGACAGATACCCAAGTCTGAATTACTATAGTTTGTCTGTTGTTCTTTCAGGAAAAAAATGGTGCTCCATAAAAAAACCCAGCTAATTCAGCTTGCAACTCAAACAATTAATTGTACAAGTGCTTTTTCTTGAGATAATCATTAGATTTTGATATTCAATAGAAGGGCCTTATACAACCCATTTGGTCACACAGAATGTTAAAAAGACCCAAATGTTGAGATTTTAATAACATTAATAATTTTTACTGCTTCACCAGGGCATTCTTATGTGAAACAGTTTTTTCCCTCCTCCTGTAATGTAATGACTATTAGTATCAGTTAAGTCATCTGCTATGGTTTAAATGTTATTGTTTCCTCTAAAACTCGTGTGTTGAAAACTTAATCCCTAAGGCAACAGTATTGGGAGGTGTATGGATTAATGCTGTTATAAAAGGGCTCACAGGAATGAAAGTGGCTTTCTCTCATTTCTGCTCTTCTGCTATGTGAGGACCTGGCCTTCCTCCCCTCCAGGGGACACAGCACTCAGGTGCCATTTTGGAAGCAGAGAAACCGGGCCTTCACCTGCCAGTGCCTTGATCAGCCTTCAGAATTGTGAGATAATTAATTTCTGCTCCTTATAAATCATCTAGTCTCAGTTATTTTGTTATATTAGGTTGGTGCAATTACTTTTGCACCCACAATTTTTTTTTTGCATTATCAGAACAAATGTCAATGCAGTTAAAAAGGCAAATAACAGCTTAGTATTACTTTGAAAATAGTTTTTATCTCACAGCCCTCACACATTTAGAAGTACTGGTCTATTCTATAGGCCTACCATGTGAGACAGGGACACAATTCTAAAATTTAAGTATTTTAATGTAATTCTCTTGAGCTTTCCCCAGTCTACTTTTTATGTTCTTGCTGTGCTAAGTCTGATTTTTTTTTTCTATAGGTTTTTTGGTGAAACCTGTCTACTTACTTCCTTGTGCTCTTCTGCCTGTGTTGAGTGCTTGCCCTTGGCACTAACTGTCTTTTTGTCAGTTTGCTCAATTAATCAAATATTTATACTTAGACATATGTTAAAAATATATATATCAAGAATTAGATTTGTCCTGTCTGCTTCATATCTTCTAGAAATTCAACATTTATTTGGGGTCATAGCATTCTTCCTGGTTTTTTTAGTACTGCTATATTTTTTTCTTCTTATGTCTTTATTATTTCAATGGCATGTTTGGAAGAAGTGGAAACACTTTGATTCCATTTGTCATTTTCTTAAATCCAAAAGTATTTATGTTTGGAAATAATGGGAATTTGGCCTTTCCACTAGTTAGGATGGATCTTTCTCCCAACTAGTTGACTTGAATAGAGAAGTTTTAGGTACTTTATGACTTGGAAGTGCACACTTCACCTCATTGTCAATTTGGCTGTGCTGCTTCCCTTCAGAGTTCACATCAAGGGCAGGGAGGTTATACAAGCCATAGATGTCATGGTGTATCAGTCTTTCTAGTTGGCTCAATCCCAGAGCAATGCTCTGTTTTTGTTCCAAACAATCCCTCACTGAATTTGGCAACAGGGATTGAGACTAGCTCTTACGGTCCTGTTTAAAAAAAGATCTGTCCTTTTCAGTGTGTTTTCATGACTTCTTTCATGTTTTCTGGTATGAAATTAAGATAAAAATATCTTTCTTTTCACCAGGTTTGAAATCAAATAAATAGTTGAAAATCTTTGTGGGAGAGCTATTGGAAGGACAGTTGCAGCATGAGAGGAAACCACGTGTCATTAACTGACTAATGCAGAATTCAAGATAAGGTCATCATTCACAATGAGCTTATTTATTTTTTTTTTGGTTGCAATTATTAGGAACATATCAAGGTCTTCAAGGCCAGGAAAAATTAGACTCTATATTTTATTTGCATTGGATACTTGTTACTTTAGTAGTGATAAAATTCACAAAGATTCTTTTGAACAGTTGAAATTTTCTATGATAAGTCTAAAATCTAGATGTTAGAGATATTTTTCTTTTAGGAAGATTTTCAGAAAAGGTATATTAATTCAGTTCCTATTGATGGTGTCAGATCCACTTCTGGTGCTTTGATATATTCTACAGACATTTTTAAAAGTTCTTATCTAGTACTAGAAAATAAATTACATTGAAGCAAAAGTTTTTCTTGAGCTGATAATGCTGCTCAGCTAAGAAAAAATTAGTGAGTTGAATATTTGTTGACTGAATCTGGGTAAAATGGCTTTGAAGAATCTAACATTTCTAAATGGCTCTTAGTAGTTACAAATACAGTAAGAAGATGAGTTTTACTCACTTATAACCAACATGATTGATAACAAGATATTATTGTTTGGCATCTGTAGCAGTAACCATAGCAGCATTTTTCAAAGTTCTTCTCTAAGAGGATTGTAGATTATTGTTCAGAAAATATCCATTTCTTCCCCTCGAACTCCTATAGTAGGGTTGTATTCTTCCTTTTCTTATTGATGTTGGACTTGGTTGTGTGACTTGCTTTGGCCAATGGAATGTGGGCAGAAGTGATATCACACAAGATCTGAGCCCAGGCATTAAGAGGAATTATGTGCCTCCCTTCATTGCTCTATTAGCTTTTGTCCTCTTCCATGAGAAGAAAATGCCCTTGCTGTGGCTCTTTTAGCCTGACTATCCACAACTTCTCCACAAAGCTACAGCCTGAAGCAGCCTGTCATTATATCTGAAGACTAGTGAACCTGAGAATAAATATTTATTGCTGCATGACAGAGTTTTAGAATGGTTTGTTATGTAGCATAGTCTAACTTGTATAGGGACATAGAGCATTTCCTAGACATCATCCATTTGTTGCTTTTAGGATATTTAGGTAGTAGGTACTATAATTACTAGATTGCTCAAAGAGGCAGATTTTTCAAAATTTTGCCAATGACTTCTTTGACACACTGATTGTTAAAGAGTGTGTTATTTAATTTCCACACAGTTGTGAATTTTCAGATTTCCTTATGTCATTTATTTCTAGTTTCATTCCATTATGGTTGGGGAAGATTCTTTATATGATTTTGTAGAGGCTAAAGCAACTCCATTTTGGATTTCAATCTGGTCTGTTGACTTCTGATTAATTCCAGTTCTGGGAATGCCTCTGAGATTCCTAGTTTATCTACTGTGAAGAGCACATACTTACCATAAACCCTGCTCTTAGGTTAAAGCAACCTTGAGGACACATTGTTGTGGTAGATATATGAAGCACATATACCCTTCCCCTGTGGTATATAAGCCCTGAGTCTGGGGGTTCATAGTGCAAGGGTCTACTGTTTTGTGGCTGCATGAGTCAGGGCTTCTATTTGTAAGTCCCTTTTTAATGTTTCTTTCTGGCTGGGAGCAGTGGCTTATGCCTGTAATCCCAGCACTTTGGAAGGCCAAGGCTGAAGGATTGCTTGAGGCTAGGAGTTTGAGACCAGCCTGAGCAACATAGCAAGACCCTGTCTCTACAAAAAAATTTAAAAAATTAGCTGGATGTGGTAGTACGTGCCTGTAGTCCCAGATACTCAGGAGTCTGAGGTGGGAGGGTTGCTTGAACCTAGGAGTTTAAGGCTGAAATGAGCTGTGTTCATGCCATGGCACTCTAGACTGGACAACAGAGTGAGACCTAGTATTTATATCTATATCTATATCTATCTATCTATCTATCTATCTATCTATCTATCTATCTATCTATCTACCTATCTACCTATACAAACACTGTTTCTTTCTGAGAAAGGATTTGTTAGCCTCTTTCTTTGGCCTCTTGGCCTTTAGGGGTAGATTTGCATAGACCTGCTCAGAGTGGAACATAATTTAATCTTTCAAAATTTATTGAGACTTGTTTTGTGGCCTAGCACATAGTCTACTAGAGAGTGTTCCATGTGTGCTTGAGAAAACGTGTACTCTGTTGTAGTTGGATAGAGTGTTCTGTATGTGTCTGTTAGGTCTAGTTGGTTTATAGTGTTGTTCAAGTCCTTTATTTCTCTGTTGATCTCTTAATAATTGTTCTATCCTTTATTGAAAGTGGGAGTATTGAAGTCTCCAACTGTTATTATAGAACTGTTATTTCTGCCTTCAATTCTGTCAGTTTTGCTTTACATATTTTGGGGCTCTGTTGTTAGGTATATATGTGTTTATAATTGTTATAGCATCTTGATGTACTGATCCTTTTACCAATATATAGTATCTTTCTTTGTCTTTCTGTTCAGAGGTGTTTTCTAATATAAAGTGGTATCTTGTGGATATTCAACCCATCTAACTGACCACTAACAACTATTTTAAGGATATCTTTTATGCCATAAATTCCTTAACATTTGCTGCACAAAAATGTATGAATGAGATTGGTATTTAAAGGATGGAAAGAAGGCTAGTGTGGCTAACAGTGACATCAAAGGGGGTCAGAGAAGTAGGCAAGGGTCAGTTCATGTAGGGCTTCATGAAATAAGAATGCGGATTTTATTGCCAATGATATAAATATTTAACGGAGGATTTTAAGCATGAGATTTACATTTTAAGAAGATCACTCAGGACTGTTTGAAGAATGGGTCATAGACAGGTAGGGAAAGGGGTGAGGCTTTTTCTATAGTGCAGGCAAGAGATGTTGATGGCTTAGACCAGAGGGACAATAGTGAAGATTAGAGAAGTGTAGAATTTTAAGATATGTTTTGTATATAGAGTGGCTAGAACTTACTGATGAGTTTCTGTAGGGAATAAGGGAGATGACTCAGGGATGACTCTTGGTTATTTTTGTTTGTTTGTTTTGTTTAGTTTTTTGGTTTTACCTGTGTGGTATTTTCTCATGCAAGGAGAGTGTAACTGCCCAGTGGGTTCACTTTGTACGCTGCCTAGACAGAGCCCATTTATCAAGACAGGGGAATTTCAATAGAGAAACAGTAAAACTGACTGTGCAGGTGACCAGAGTTTTATTATTACTCAAATCAGTCTCCCCAAGGATCGGAGGATCGAAGTTTTTAAGGACAGAGTTTCTAAGGATCAGAGATTTTAAGGGCAACTTGGTGGGTTGGGGGAAACCAGTGAGCCAGGAGTACTGATTGTTCAGGTCACAGATCAAATCATAGGGAGTCAAAGCTGTCTTCCTGCACTGAGTCAGTTCCTGGGTGGGGGCTTCAAGATCAGATGAACCAGTTTATTGATCTGGGTGGTGCCAGCTGATCTATCAAGTGCAGGGTCTGCAAAATATCTCAAGCACTGATCTTAGGAGCAATTTAGGGAGGGTCGGAATCTTGTAGTCTCCAGCTGCATGACTCCTAAACCGTAATTTCTTTCTTTCTTTTTTTTAATACTTTAAGTTCTGGGGTACATGTGCAGAATGTGCAGGTTTGTTACATAGGTATACATGTGCCATGGTGGCTAAACCATAATTTCTAATCTTGTGGAGTCCTTCATAGGCAGTCTAGTCCCCAGTCAAGAAGGAGGTTTGTTTTGGGAAAGGGCTGTTATCATCTGTGTTTTAAACTATAAACTAAATTCTTCCCAAAGTTAGTTCAGCCTACACCCAGAAATGAACAAGGACAGCTTAAAGATTAGTAGCAAGATGGAGTCAGTTAGGTTAGATCTCTTTCACTGTCTCAGTCATAATTTTCAAAGACAGTTCAAAGAGGAGGAGTAACAGGTCTTTTTGTTTGATGTTTGTTTGGCTAGTTCCTTGGTGGAGGAAAATAAATCAAATTTTTAAATTTAAATTTTAATTTTTTTAAGCCTGAGATACCTATTTTAGTTTAGACAACCTTTCAAGAAGGAAGGATTAGTTAGTTGGGTCTAATGTTGTGAGACTTCAAATAGGATGAAGATCAAGAAGTGACCACTGCCTTGGCAGTATTTGAAAAGAGCAGTCTCTGATGTAAACAGACAACCACAGAATGGGAGAAAATTTTTGCAAACTGTGCATCTGGCAAAGGTCTAATATGCAGCATCTATAAATAACTTAAATTTGGAAGAAAAAATAAACAACCTCATTAAGAAGCGAGCAAATGACATGAACAGACACTTTTCAAAAGAAGGCATACATGTGGCCAAGAAGCATATGGAAAAACGCTCAACATCACTGATCATTAGAGAAATGCAAATCAAACCACAATAAGACACCATCTCACACTAGTCAGAATGGCTATTATTAAAAAGTCAAAAAAATAACAGATGCTGGTGAGGTTGCAGAGAAAAGGGAATACTTATATGCTGTTGATGAGAATGTAAATTAGTTCAACCATTGTGTAAGACAGTGTGGCAATTCCTGAAAGACCTAAGAACAGAAATATCATTTGACCCAGCAATACCATTACTGGTATATGCCTGAAGGAATATAAGTTGTTCTATCATAAAAATACATGTATGTGTATGTTCATTGTAGCAACTATTCACAATAGCAAAGACATGAAATCAACCTAAATGCCCATCAATGAGACTGGATAAAGAAAATGTGGTACATATATACCATGGAATACTATGTAGCCATAAAAAAGAATGAATGAGATCATGTCCTTTGCAGGAATATGGATGAAGTTGGAGGCCATTATCCTTAGCAAACTAACACAGGAACAGAAAACCAAATATTGCATGTTCTCACTTATAAGTGGGAGCTAAATGATGAGAGCTCATGGACACATAGAGGGGAACAACAGACTTTAGGCCTACTTGAGGGTGGAGGTTGGGAAGAGGGAGAGGATCAGAAAGAATAACTATTGGGTACTAGGCTTAATACCTGGGTGATGAAATAATGTGTACAACACACGCCTATGATACAAGTTTATGTAACAAGCCTGCACATGTACCCCTAAACTTAAAATAAAAGTTAAATTTTTAAAAAAGGAAGAGTTTCTGGTAAGTGATGGGGGCAGAAACTTGATTGGAGTGGGCTGAGAAGAGATTTTGAGATGATGGGATGGAGATGGTGTTTATATTTAACTCTATCAAGAAGTTTTCCTGTGGTAGGTTTGAGTAGTTCACGATAGTTGGAGGAGATTGTGAGGTTTAAAGAAGTTCCCCTTTTTAAAATCAGGTAGAACATAATTAGTAACCCTGGCCTTCATTAAATGCCACTAGGGCTCCATGATCACTGTGACATCAAAGTCTAAAACCATTTGTTTCCAGATTTTCCTTGAAGAGGGAAATTGTGTTCCCCTCCACTTCCTCAACTACAACATGTTTGTGTAACAATGCAAATAATCTAGTAGAGAGAGCGAGAGAGAGAATGTGGAGAGAAATGGGACAGTTGCAGGAGAAAAGATTGAGAATGCCAGAGGGGATGGAATTTAGATGGGACAGGGATATTTAAGCGAGCAAAGGAAATAGTACTGAATGAGAAGGTTAATATTCTGTTAGTGAGAAGATGAGGGAGATCTGTTAATTGCTTATTTTAAAAAATGAATCAGGAGGGTAGATTATCTGTTGGGTATATGGGCAGGTATTGTGGCAATAAATTTGAAGAGGGAGAAGAAGATGGGACCTACTCATTTTGAATGTGAATGCTAGGAAAGTGTTCTTGGACTGAAAGAAGTTTGAGCATCCATTTAAGATTTGATTGTGGTCTGTTTCTACCATTCAGCCTAGCTCCATGAGTGCAGAAACCATGTCTCTCTTGTTGTACAAACACATACCTATACTGCCTGACATGGTATCTAGTGCCTTGTAGGTACTTGATAAATATTGATTTTATAATTTAATAGTGCTTGGCTTCCTGTTGAAATTGCTATCCTAGAAGATACCTATTCACCAACTTTACCGGTATTCCATAGACTATTAATGCTGGTCAGTCATGCCTGAATTCCAAAGGGAAGAGGGGATAATGAGGCATGTCTGGCCCTCCCTACCCATCATGACCTGAACTAGTTTTTCAGGATAACTTTGTAATGCCCTTGGTTGGGCATTATACCAAGGAAGCAGACGGGGGGTTGCCGGGGGTGGGGGTTGGGCGTCCATTCAGTTGGGTGGGGAGCTTAGAATTTTATTTTTAGTTTATGAAACCCACATATTCTCTGAAGAATTCCAGCCGTATTATATCTAATATATGTGTATTGTAGAAAAATAAGAAAAAACAGAGCATCTTAATACTGAAAGTATCTTTCTCAGACACTGTCTGGTAGAGTACCTTAATTGCAATCATTCAATTGCTTCTTCTTAGCAAGTGAATTATATTTCCTTTTTCCATTGACTCAGTGCTTAGCCATATGGCTTGCTTTGGCCAATGAAATGTTAGCAGTATGACATATGCTATGTCTGAGCAGAAGCTGTAAACACGATTGCCTGATTTGGCTTGGCCATTTATGTTTCTGTTCTCTGCCAGAAGCTGAGCATGTCTCAGACTCTTCTGCCTCGGTCCTGGCATAAGAAGAAAGGTGGAAAGGACTTTGTCTAGCCCACAGCCTGATCCTCCGTGTCGTAAGAAATACGCATCTGTGCTTCTAAGCCACTGAAATTGTCCGGTTGTTTTTTGTTATTGAAGCAAGGGTAAATACGTGTTCCTTCCTCCAAGAATTGACTGTCAAGCTCAATGCTTCCCATCAACAACAGGGATGTCATGCAAGGTGCCAGACCCTCCTCTTGTACCCATTGATCAGGGCATTCTTTCCTCTTGAACCCAAAGATGACCTCAGAAACTTTTTGAATGCAGGGCTCTAGGGAGGTACTGCCAATCAAGTGGATGTAGCTGGTGAGATGAAACCTGTCTGGCCTGACTCCACTACACTATTCTGTCTTCTAAGTTAATTGATAACTTTTGCTTAGATGGGTCCTTCAAAGTAGGAATGTCTTTGGACATGCCAATCAGAATAGTTTCTGGCTCAGAAAACTCATTTATTATTATTTATAATATTTTATAATATTTTTAATGCTTACCATGTTATTAGTGTCTTGGAATCAGTAATACTATAATACTAACAGTGCTCAAATTCATGAAGATGTGACTTGTTCAAGGTCACACACTAGGACTTGAATCTAGTCTGTTTGTCTCTTATGACCATCATCTCTCCATTATACTCATAGGTCCCAGGTGTGGCTAAAGGATTCCACTGGCTAGAGCCCTTGGATTTCTTCTTTCTCTGGGCCCCAAACTTCCTTATTTCCTAGACTCCAGAGGCACTGAAGCATATGGATCCTTTAGATCCCTCTTCCACAAAGAGCTAATATCCAAGTGTCTTTACTGGTGAAGAGAACTGCAAAGGAATTGTAGTAGGAGTTATTAGTGGGGTCGGAGAGGCACATGACTGGCTCAGAAGGCTTCTCCTTCTGGCTAAAGCATATCCTGAACTTCAACCAAAGCAGCATCAGAGGCTTTACTGAGAAAACTGATGAGGAAAGCCAGGTGTCCTTAGCATGTTACTGAATGTCATTGTGTCCATTAAAAAGATACAGTGCAGGCTCTGTCAAAACATGGGGTTGGTGGACAAGGTAACTAAGATCCTCACTACTGGGTAATGGAAAAAAAAATGCAGACATTCACTGGGGTTCTGGTCCATAGTTTTACCTGCAAGGTTGCTCATCCATGGGACAGTCAGTCATTGTAATCAGGGTTAATCACACATAGAAAGAATTTTCTGCTGAGATATAGCAACTTCATGGGGCATCAGGCCAGATTTTCTTCTAAGCATTTATAGCTCTGTGATGAAGTTGCTATTGCCCCATTTTATGTTTATTTTTCAACTGAAGTCATTTTTTTCAAAGTGGTTATGATTTCAGCCTTGTCATTCCTGCCACTAGGCAGTTTCCAAATTGTCCATTCTTGGCAATGTTTAATGGCTTGTCCCCTGTCTTGCTGTCAGGGGCAGCTCATTTGAGCTGCCAAGAGGGCCTGCTTTATTGCTCAGCCAGCCAAGGCCTAAGCTGCTTTATGACATTTCAAAGTGAATCGATGATAGAAATTTCAATTTGTTTCAGAAGAGAGTTGTCAACAGGCCTAGAGCTCAGAAAATGAGTGACCAGATCTTTAAAAGGGATTGATTTGAGTGTACATAGATGAAAGACACCCTGAATGCTGTTTCAGCATGCGTTTTGTCTCTGAAATTCATCCTTATTTATATGTAGTTACTGCTTCTGAAGAATGCTTAGGTAGCCTAATACTGCGGATTAGAATTCATTCATCTCTACTTTGATAAATGTGGTGATCATAGCTTGTTTTTGTCTGTCCCTTTAGGGGACTACCATACTTCTACTCTCAGTACCTGTGGTTCTGATGGAGCTAATTTCAGACCTTTGTTCCAGGGGGTAGGCCTGCCCAGTAAGACACAATGTCTTAGGGACATGTTAGCTTTATCAGTCAGGACCTTGGAAACAGATGACACTTTCAAATTGGGTTATTAAATAACCCTTCCATGAAGGTGTAGGTGACGTAGTAAAACCATAAAGGATAGCGCAGTTTCTGGGGCTGCTCATAGTAGGGCATAGTACTGCTTTTAGGTTGCAGAGGCAAAACTGGGAAGCCATTACTGGAACTCAAAGAGAAAAGATGTGTGGAGAGAGCTGCAGGCAGGACCTGTGACTGTTGGCTGAGAGACCCAGCCAACTCATGTGGACCGTTGCAAAAGGAGCTGGAGGAAATGAACATCCTGACTTCATTCTTCTTGCTTCCTCCAGCCTCCCACTGGTCTTACTGTTGACAATACCCAAGGGAAGGCATGGAGGAAAGCAGCCATTGGTACATCCAATCTCCCACTTACTGAGCTGGAAGAAGAGTAGAGAGTGGCCAACCTCCCAGCTACCGAGCTGCAAGAAGAGGATAAAGTAGATTTGGAGGTCAAGCTGAGGATATTTGGTACATGAGCCAATTTAGCCCAATTGAAAGTCAATTCTGGGACTTTTAATGGGACAATCAGGCAATATGTTCTTCTTTCTGCTGAAATTTCTGTAGGAAATAGGCTTGGAGCTACTGGTGGCCATCTCATCACCACTTTGGAAAGAGGGCAAAGAGGTGGGGTCAAATTCCTGTTGATAATTATTTAAGCACTTGAACCCAGGTACACTTGAGGACTACTCCTAGAAGTTTCAACTAGGGGCCAGTAAATTCTGCCTCTGCATTAGCTAGTCAGGTTTCTTTCACTTGCATCTGAAAGAGGCCTGACAGTCTACATAGTTCTAACGTTGCAAAACTCAGTTCATGGAGCCATTGAGATGATCTCTTGCCACATGCAGCAGTGGCTCTAACATACTCATTTCACTAAATCTGGGTTTCTTGGTGCCAGCCCCTGAGCTTTCATAACCCTCTCCAGCTGTAGCCTCAGTTCCACCCTGTTCCTTTGTAGTCTTAACTAAGATAGCCAGGATGTCACTGGCTCAGAGGCATCAGTGAGCAGCATCTGGAATTTTATGAATTCAGTTTTTGGGAGACAGTATTTTAAAACATGTATGGAAAATAATTCAGGTCCCTTTAGTAGGAAAAAAAAAAGGCTGGAATTAATATAGACTGAGGTTTGATGCTTTGAGATATTGAAATGTGTGCAAAGTTGGTAGATGTTGGGCCAGATCAAATAATTCCATGAGAGAACTATTTTAACATAAGAATAATCTCAGTCCATGGACCCAGGTTGAGTAATAACTTTTCTGAAAAAAACTTAGCATCAAAGGACATTTGGTAAGTCCTTGGTTAGCATCTTTGCTAGGTGGCAGGTCTTTTATTTACAGAGGGCCCTCTTCTTGGAGTGTATGTGTGTGTGTGTGTCTGTGTGTCTGTGTCTGTGTTTGTATGTGTGTGTGTATATAAACAGTCATCTTTAATTTATGCTTTTCACCAGCAAGAAATAAAAGGGAAATGGTTCGTAGGCTGAGGGCCAGGAATGTCTCGTTTTCTTCAGGGTGGTCCTGCAGATGGACCTTCCCCCTAGGCACATATGTCTTGCCTTCTCTCCCTTCATACGGAGCAAAGAGTGAAAATCCCAATCTGCACTCATGGGGCTGGGAGTGGGAAAGGACTGAAGCGTAGCGTGGCAGAGCAGAATACAGCACACCCTTGAACCAGACTAGGTCTCCAGCCTCTTCTATTCATGATCTGTGAGGCCTTTGCTTAATCTCCCCAGGTTCCTGTTTCCTCCGTTGTAAAATAGGGTTACTAATATCTTCCTTAGGGCACTATCGTAAGGATTAAATGAGATCGAGTGAACAAATCTTCTAAAGTCCTGCTGGGTGAACATCTTCATAAGCGACCAAAACAATAACAATGATGACAAATCTGGGCAGGTCAGATCGGCACGCATCCAAGATTCACTTTGAAGCCTGTAGGACAATGCCTGGTGCGCTCAATAGCAAATGTTAGTTCCCATCTCCTTCTTCCTGCTTTCCCTGGGAGTGTTTAGTCCCTCAAATAGAATCCTCTGCTGACTGCATCTCAGGGATGCATGAGATGATGGGAACAATGAGAGCTTCAGAAAGCCATAGTTTGCTTTTTTGGCTCAATAACCCCATCTTTGAGAATTAACCTTAGAAATAATCTGAAAGAAAAAAAAGTCGTTTGTGCTAAGCGTTTACTACAGAATCATTTGTAATAGCAAAAATCCCTACTGATATTCAATAATGATGTCAGTTGAATTATGATAGTTCAACTAAATGGGTTATTTTACAGTCACTGAAATGATAATTTCAAATGCTATACAGCAACATGGACACTGTTTATGATTTAATGTTAAGTCAAAAATACAGGGCTGGGCATGGTGGCTCACTCTTATAATCCTAGCACTTTGGAAGGCCAAGATGAAAGGATTGCCTGAGGCCAGAAGTTTGAGACTAGCCTGAGCAGCATAGTGAGACCCCATTTCTATAAAAAAATTAAAAAATTAGCTGAGCGTGGTGGTGGACACCTGTAGTCCTAGCTATTCAGGAGTCTGGGTGGGAGGATCGCTTGACAGGAGTTTGAGGCTGCAGTGAGCAGTGACCTTTGATAGTGCCACTGCACTCCAGCTTAAGTGACACAGTGAGAACTTGTTTCTAAAAAAAAAAAGATACCTACAGAATTGTGTCTGGACTATGTCATGCTATGATACAGGCCTGTGTCCATATGAGGGGCACTATTGGGAGTTTCTGTCCCTTGCATACTTCATTTTTGTTGCCTTTACATACTGGGTTTGTGTATTCGGATAGGGAAATTATCTAACCTTTTACAACTTAAGTTTATTTTTTGACCAGATTTGAATACTTATTATACATAAACCTTACAAGGCCAGGAGAGCATGTAAAAAAATAAAAACAGTTTGATTCTTTCAAGTAGCAAATATCATGATGAATTTTGACAATGTATTTCAAATCCTGTTGATGGAACTTACATGATAAATATTAATAATTTAAATTAGAATTATAAAGTGATCCTTCTGTCTCTGTTTTACTTTACTTAGGAAAAATGAATTATTGAATGTAAGATATTTAGAGTAAGGCCTGACATACAGTGAATAATCAATAAATGAGAGCTTGTGTATCACGGCACTTATTACACTGAGGTATCATTTTTACATTAATTCATGTGTATATGGCTCACAGCAGTGCAGTGGGGTGGGGACTATTAGGATTCCAACCTCAGAGATGAGGAAACACTATAGAGAAGTCCCATCACGTGTCTAAGTTCACATCACTAGCAACAAGCAGAGCTGGAATTCCCCTGTGGACCAGGTACCATAGTCTTGGTCCTCACCATTTCACCATGGGGCATTCTCATTAAGCAAAGTTGCTATCGTTAGGGCTTCTGGAAAAGAAAACCAAGTGAGTCCCTAAGCTTTTAGGGGAAGATGGTTTTTGAGTGCCTCGGCCCCCCAGGGAAGAAGGTGATGAGGCCTGGAGAGGAGGAGGAGGGGAGCAGGCCCTTGTTTCTGCTCCTGGAGTGGAGGGAATGGAGACATCGGGAATGGGGAGCCTTGGGGGGACTCATTCATTCACTGGTGGAGGGCTGGAGGTAGAACATCCTTGACAGACATGTTGCTAAAGTCACACGTGAAGTCAGATGGACAAAAAAAAGGATGTGAGCCATATGGGACCAGAGGGCTGCCTCTGCTCCTCAGCTGCTCTGAGCTCTGAGGTTTTAGAACTGAATGCTTGTCTGAGCTATCTGGAGCAGCATCCTCTTCCTACACACAACTGAGAGAGTCCTCAAGTGCCTTGACTTGTGCTGTCCCTCCAGGCTTTTCCTCATAAATAATCACTACATCCAGGAACAGAAAGATTCCCAGGTAGCTGTGAGACTCTCTGTGCCCCATCAGGGCTCCATCTGAGGCAGTGTTGCCCCCTTCCCTTCAGAAGCCTGAGAGTCTCCTCCACTCTGACCTCAATCAGATAGTGAGGGGAGTGGGTTGGTATAACTGGGGCAAGGCCAGCATGAAATCAGAAACTGAGTCCAGGACAGAGCTGTCTCAAATGAGTGAGGGTCTCCGAGGATCAGGACCCAAGTTGAGGCCAATTCCTAGGGGCATGGCCAGGGGAGCCCAGCTGCTGGAATTGAAAGACAAGGCAAGGCTGAAGGTGAGAAGCCAGGCAGGGACCCCAGGAACAGATGCCTTACCCTCTGCCTCTTCTGGGAGTGATCTCAGGGGAGAGGAGGGTGTGGAGGGTCTGGGGCTGAATCATGGAGTACTCACCTGAGACCAAGGGTGACACTAGCATGGCAGAAGCAAGTTGAGTCAGAAACATGTGACAGCTGTGGTCTAAAAAAGGAAGCCTAAAGGGCCACCAAAATGAAGGGGCCAAAGGAGCTATGGCAGCTAGGAGATGGAGCCAGGAATTTGAGAACCAGGGAGGTGAGTGCAAAAATAGTAGGTCCAGGATAAACAGGATCGGTCTAGAACATGTGCTGCCTGTGGCTCACTCTGGTGGGCCAGCTGGGCATGATAGGAGTGTGGATCTGCTAAATTTAAAGAGCCAGAACAGACACCATTGTGCATCTGTTTCAGCCTGGGAACCTCTTATGATAGCTCAGGCTGGGTCCAAGAAGGTCTAGGCATGATTTGCCCTGAACCTGGAGCTGGGAAAGCAGACCGAGTCTACATGGGAGGGGAAGGCAGTGTTGGAGACAAGGACAAGTCGTGGTGGGCGCTTGGGTGGAGGGACAAGCCTGGGCGCTGGGGCCCGGGCACCATGGGGCTTACATGCTCAGGCCTGCAGGAGCGAATAGCACTGGGAGAGCGGCAGATGAGTCACAATCCCAGATGTGCGCAGATGCTCTGGGCAGGTTTGGGCTGCTTGTCAGCGAATTTGACAACAGCCTGGATGGGCTGTCAGGTTCAGGCCACTGGCCCTACTCCCAGCACAGAGAAAGCCTAAGAACTCACTCCTCTGTAAGTGTTCACTCTTTGCAATGTTTCATAGCCCTGTATGGAACCACATCTGGGTGAGTAAATGTATTTTCTGAGCCAGGCTTTACAAGTTGATTTTATGACGCATCTAGGCAGAAGGTGAAACGCCCCAGTCATTAACTCACTTCCCCTTGTGGGTGAATTCCGCAATACGTTTTTCATCTGAGCTGTGGAACGAGTTTCTCTAGCACACACAGACCTGTCTGTCAGTGGACATTTGGCTGTTCAGATAAATCCTTGGCTCTTCAGAGGCTGTCCCTGGTTCACCTCTCAGGCCACGTGCTTTCTCTTGCGGGCAACTTTGCTGGCTCTTCCTGGAACAGGCCAAAACACAGGGATGAAGTTCTGTGGATAAGGCTGCCTGTGTCAGAGAGGCCTCGATCACATATTTGGATTCTTAACCCCCAGCTTACCAGACAGCTTGCTGTGTCCTCGTGTGTGTGTGTGTGTGTCCTTTAAAATTCTAGCTTAATGGCCACATGTTTTAGGCCACTTCTGTCCCTCTAAAATAGGGCTCTGAGCATGTCTCCAAAGGAGGGCCCCTGCAGCACAAGCAGTGGGCCGGCTGCCAGGGCTGGCAGAATGAGACACAGTACTTGAAATAAATGCAGGGTGTTTGCTTACAGATTCTTCACCACATCATGGCTGAGTCAGATGACTTCTCACCCCAGATTCTGTTTTTACCCACTTTCCTACTCTGAGCTGGGGGTGGGAGGATTGTGTAAAGTTTAAAATATGTCCCCAAATTATATACTTGTGTCTTTTGAGTTTTAGTGTACAATAGGGATCCTTTCATTCTTCGATGCAGTCGGGAATTATGTTTGACTTTTTCAGTTTCATTCTGTTTTAATTCATACCTGGTTGTGGAAAGAGCAGTGGGTTGCAAGTCAAGAGACTTAGGATCAGGTCTCTGCTAGTTAGTAACTGTGGCATTTGGGGCAAGTCAGTCCACCTCTCTGAGCTGCAGTTTTCTTACTGACAACATGGGCTGTCAGTTCTCCGAGAAGGCTATGAGCTTGCTTTGGTAAGGAATGGCTTTCCCCATTCAATGACTGGTGTCTGAGCCCCTGCTCTTCACACGGGGTTGCTTGTCATGCCCTTGCTTGTCATGACAGCAAGTTAGATCACTCTTGGAAGTGTTTTGAAAATTAAAATTCTACATTCTTGTGAGGGATAATTATTACTATGTGCCACGCCAAAAACAAAACAAAACAAACAAACAAACAAAACTTTTTCTTTTCCTTAGCCTTCTTCACACTCATCTTAGCCTCATCTGTGGATAGAACTTCTTCAGTATTCCAGGCCAATTCCTCCTCTCTGGCTTCCTGAGGCTGAACTCACCCCAACTCAACTCATAACACCTCTGCATCTGCTTCTGTTACTTCTTCCTTTTTTTTTTTCCAGGGTTATCCATACGTTCTTTTATTACTTATATATTCATTTCATAGTGGTAATATATAAGAATATAAAACTTAGCATTAAAACTTTAAAAAATGTTTTATTTCAAAATACTATTTAAAATTGTATTTTTAAAATTGACACATAATCGTACATATTTTATGGGATACATAGTGATGTTTTGATACATAAGATATATAGTGATCAGATCAGGGTAACTGGCACCACTGACGTCCACCACAAACATTTATCATTTCTTTGTATTGGGAACATTTAATATCCTTCTAGCTATTTGAGTCTCTCTCTCATTGTGAACTATTGTCCTCCTACACTGCAACATATTCCTCCTATCTAGCTGTCATTTTGTATCTTTAACAAATATCCCCCTGCCCGCCCCACTACCCTTCTCAACCTCAAGTATCCTCTGTTCTACTTTTTACTTCTAATATCAACTTTTTTTTTCAGCTTCCACATATGAGTGAGAATTGTGGTATTTAACTTTCCCTTCCTTGCTTATTTCACTTAATATAGTGTCCACTTCCATCCATGTTGCCATGAATGACAGGAATTCATTCTTTTTATGGCTGAGTAGTATTCCACTGTGTATATGTGCCACATTCAAAAATCCATTCATCTGTTATCGGAAACCTAGATTGATTTCATATCTGGGCTAATGTGAGTAGTGCTGCTAGCAACATGGGGGTGCAGATGTCTCTTCAATATACTGATTTCCTTTCCTTTGGATAAATGCCAAGTAGTGGGACTGCTGGTTCATATTTAACCATTTTTAAGTGTACACTTTAGTGGCATTAAGTATATTCACACTGTTGTGCAATCAATACCACTATCCATCTCCAGAACATTTTCATCTTGCAGAACTGAAACTCTACCCATTAAACAACAACTCCCCATTTCCTCCTTCCTCCAGCCCTTGGAAACCACCATTCTATTTTCTGTCTCTAGGAATTTAACCACTTTAGGTACATCATGCAAGTGGAACCATACAATATTTGTCCCTTTGTGTCTGGCTGATTTCACTTAGCAGTGTCTCCAAGGATCATTCATGCCTGCTTCTTTTCAGAGAGAGAAAGTCTTCAGAAACTTTTAAACAGTAGATAGAAAACAACAATATTTTATCTCAGAAACCACTATAAAATGAGAGGCTGAGTGGATATATACACTTCCTTGTTTAGGTGCTGCTTATAGCTGTAAAGTGACTTTCTTAAATAAAAAATAAAACGTATTGTGTATCTGTATCTGGGGAATCAGACAAGACCAGGCATGTTCAAGGTGATGTGGCCATAGAGATAGATGTCAGCTGGGCAGAAGCTGAGTGAGACTCCATCTGATATGTGGATTTGGCAACATCCTTCCTCCCATGCATTTAGCTGTATCTGATGACTTACCTGGGACCAAAGAAGTCCTGAGCAAGAATGCTTAGGAAGCTGATAGTGGCTGGGTGTGATGGCTCATGACTGTAATGGCAGCACTTTGGGACGTGGAGATGGGTGGATCATGAGGTCAGCAGTTTGAGACCAGCCTGGCCAACATGATGAAACCCCGTCTCTACTAAAAATACAAAAATTAGCTGGGTGTGGTGGTGCACACTTGTAATTCCAGCTACTCGGGAGGCTGAGGCAGGAGAATTGCTTGAACCAGGGAGGCAAAGGTTGCAGTGAGCCGAGATCCTGCCACTGCACTCCAGCCTGGGCAACAGAGCAAGACTTTGTCTAGGAAAAAAAAGAAGAAGCTAATAGTTTAGGGTGTCTAACAGAACCAGGTTTCAAGGAAGGTGATTTGGCTTCTTGCGGGAAAAGTCACTGAAAGGGAGAAAGTAGACTGGCATGGTGGCCCAGACCCAGTAGTGGGGCCTGGACACCAAAAAGGAGCAGCATCGAGACCCTTGAGCACCCTGGAGCAACGGCCAGGTGTAAAAATTCGAATACCTGTTTAACTAAATTCTGTAATGGTTTGGGGCCCAAAGGAAGCTCTCCTGAGGGAAATTGTAGCAGGACTCCTGCTATAGCTTGTGAAAAGTCAAACATTCTCCTCTTCCCCTTGGCAGTGACCGGGGAGCTGAGTAACTTCGTCCTGAACGTCAGTGGCTCAGTCATTAGTGTTGGGAAGAGGGTCTCCATCCAGCTCAGCAGAAGCAGTGCAGTTACAGTGGTGGGCTTCAATGTCACTGTGATGGTGTAAAGCAGCAGGACCCCCCAGATCTCAGGCTGGCAGAGGGCACGTTAGCAGCTCTGGTTTGTATAAATACAGACCAGCAGCATGGGGAGGCCTGAGCTAATTTGGGTTCATAGGTAAGGCCCCACTTAGGGACTCCTGGAAAGTCTTGGGGAGGAACTTTGTCAGAGACTAATTGTTGCCTGATTGGATGGGGTGCTAAGCCAATGAGATTCAGATGGTAATGTGAATGCAAGCCTAATTGTACCTATTGGCTGGTAAGGGGTAGCAACCTTTGGGTTAGGTATGTTTTGATTTGTTAATAACACAATTATTATGCTGTTTATGCTCACAATAATCAATTCATCAATCTTATTTAATTTATAATATTTATTCCAAGCAGAGCTACTGATTGCCAATATGTAGGCAAAATAGACTTCTTACTTTTGGCTAGATGATGACACTTATGAGGGACTTGGAGAATGGATGAAACTGTCATTATTATAGTCTGTTTTTTGGACTTAGTCACATTTTCAGAAAATAAAAAGACATTGAGAAAAGAGGAGGCAAGAGAGCCTTGAAATGGATGGAATATGACTTATCTGTGTGGAAGTTTGTCTGATCAATGTCTCCACTAGAGTGGCTGCGTGCTCAGTGGTTTCTGCTTCTTCCAGAGCTTCTTTTATTGCCGTCCCAGACTTTTGGGAACCAAAGAGGAGTTTGGTTGGAAGTGACAAGTTTCTTGAGCTACTCCTGTGCTAGTTTTCTTCAGAAAGGTGCTTGTCATGTGTCTGGGTTTTAACTAATCTTGACTCCAGGAAAAATCTCAAAGTAGTTCCATTTGGTCTTATCCAAATACAGGCAGTGGAGGGAGTATGCTAGGTAGGTCCCCATCCTTCTTTCGGTAGGACTTACAAGTGTCCCAAGCCATCATAATTTGGGTTTTTCTCAGAGCGTACATCAATTTGGCTAAGAAAATTTTGAAGCATGGATGGGCATTGGTCCTGCTGGACCATGGATGGCTACCCAGAGGCAGCTGTTGGTGGGATGTCCTCACTCAGGGACAATGAGTGCAGCGAAGGACTCATCAGTCCAGGTAGTAAGTGTTCGTTGAATTCTGGGCACTGGATGATCCCTGGTGCTGCCTACTGACCACACTCACCTGGGCCCAGGTGGGGCAACCTCTTGCAGCTGACTCTCATCATCACATGCCACTCTAGTCCTGGAGGCTCTGCTGACTTCCCTTCTCATGCCCCTCCTCTATCACGCATGGCAACTCCAGTACTTACCTTTGAGATTACTTTTGATCTTCATCTGTTCTCTTTTCAAGGTATTTTTAATTTTTATTTTATTATCATTTAATATTTTTATTTGAGACAGGGTCTTGCTCTGTCACCTAGGCTGAAGTGCAGTGGTGCAATCATAATTCACTATAACCTTGAGCCTGGGCTCAAGTGGTCCTCCTGCCTCAGGCTCCTGAATAGCTGGGACTATAGGCACATGCCACCAAGCTTGGCTTCAAGCTATTTAAAAAACTGTTTATTCTAGAAATCTTCAAGAATACAGAAAAATCAAAAGAACGGAACCATAGCACTTGTATTCACTTAATCTTGATTAAACGATTGTTAACATTTTGTCATGTTTACTTTAATAGAATATATATGAACCACTTCAAAGTAAATTGTTGACTTTTCATTCTTAAACACTTCAGTATTCAATGTGCATCTCTTAGGAATACAACATTCTTTTACATAATAATACTGTTATCACACCTAAGGAAATTAGTAGTAATTGGCTAATATCATCTAATTTAAATTGTGTATTCATATTTCCCCAATTGTCTCCAACATGAATTTTTAAATTGGTACTTTAGAACCAGAATTTAATCAGAGTTCATACATTGCATTTAGTAGTATGATTTTTACTCTCTTTTATTCTAAAACAATCCCATTTATGTTTCCAAAAATTATATCGGCCGGGCGTGGTGGCTCACGCCTGTAATCCCAGCACTTTGGGAGGCTGAGGCGGGTGGATCACCAGGTCAAGAGATCGAGACCATCCTGGCCAACATGGTGAAACCCTGTCTCTACTAAAAATACAAAAAATTAGCCGGGCGTGGTGGCACATGCCTGTAATCCCAGCTACTTGGGAGGCTGAGACAGGAGAATCGCTTGAACCCAGGAGGCGGAGGTTGCAGTGAGCCGAGAATGCACCATTACACTCCAGCCTGGACAACAAAAGTGAAACTCTGTCTCAAAAAAAAAAAAAAAAAAAATTATATCATCAGGAACCAGGCCCATTGTAATGTAGAATGTCTCACCTGATTTGTCTTACCATTTCTTTGTGGTGTTATTTAACTTTAAAAACACATATGCAGCCCTTGTATTTTCTGTAAACTGAAAATTAATTTTAAAAGCTTGATTAGATTTGTTTAATAATTTTAGTAGAGGATGCTCATTGTTTTAAATGAACAAATGTCATGTCCTAGTCCCTTCAGGGTTTGCCTTTTCAATTTCAATATGTTCTCTTTCTCCCCTTTTTTCTCAAAAAGCTTATTTGTAAAATTGCATTTTTTTGCACAGCTATTGCTACTGAAGTATTTCACAAACCCATTTTGAAAGTCAAAAACTGAGCACTGAGCCTTTCTCTTTGTAATCCAGCTACACCAACCCTAATCTCTGAGGTGATACACGGCTATCACCGAGGAGAAAAATGGAGTACCAGGAAATGCTCAAAGGAAAAGCACCCTGACGAATGTTTTCAGCCTTAGGCTCCACACCACTAAAGAACATTGCCACCTGCTGTAGGAGATGAAGCTTCTGAAGCACATGAGGCATAAGAGGAAATAGAGGTCACGCCTTCAAAGGTCTTGCTCCACAGAACTGGAATGACATGCTCTGAAGAATCCCAGACCGCATTCCAGATGCACCCTGTGGAAACATGGGACTTTGGTCCTTTTCCAATGCCAGGTCACAGGAGAAAGCTCATTTTGCAGATACTCATAGTTACTAGCAGGGCCGTCATCCTTAACATTTTTCTGTTGACTCACGTCTCAGTGATTTGTAGAAGGATAAATCATCTATGAACTTCCTCTTGATTCCGAATAGAATCTTATAATAGCCTCTATCCTGTTATGACTTTCCCAGTAGTCTAGTGAATTCAGTAGGGAATAAACTATTTGTTTCCATTTCATAGGGGGAAAAAAACCCAATCTTGGACTTTTTCTTTTTTCAACCAATGTTTATCGAACCCTTATTGTGAACCAGGAGCTGTATTAGGCTCTGAGAATACACAGTTAGCCTCAGCCCACATAATGCTTATAGTAGGGAAGAAGATACATAAACAAATACTTTTATTATAAAATGGTAGAAAGTATTACTAGGTGTCAAAAGGTCAAAGTTGAAGGGTATAACTCAGCCTTCCTAGGAGGGCTGAGACTTGAGCTAAGACTTGAAGGATGGGCAAAAGCCAGATGCCAAGTGGGGAGAAGAGCTCTGTTGGTCAGTTCACTGTGGTATCTCTATCACCCCAGCACATGGTCTAGTACATGGCAGGCATTTAATACAGTAAATTTGCAAAAGACATCTCAGCAGAGGAAATGTTATAAGCACAAACAAAGCACGGGAAACTAGAAATAGTTTGGATTTGTCAGAAGATTAATCCTTATGGGATCATAGATTCCTGTGAGAAACTAACAGAAGCTATGGACCTTCTTCCTAGCAAAATTAACATACATTCAACATTTAGCAGATAATTTTAGGGGATATAGATATGCCTGAATCTTGTGCACACTGAGAAATCTTTGTTGTAGGGAATTGGGAGCATTGAGGTTTTTTAAAAAAATCTTTATTTTATTGTATTATAAAGTAGGGGAATGACATAACTTAGGGTTACTTTGGATGCATTGTGAGGATAGGCTTGAGGGCGATAAAATTAGAGGTGGCAGTTCACTTAAGAGGTTGCTGAAATAATTCTGGGTGAGTTAGCCAGAACTAGCAGTGAAGACATGGGCATGGATAAGAGTAGTAGGGTGAAGAATAAGCAGTAAAACTGGCACTTGCTGGTGATTGGTTGGATTTGAGAATAAGGAATGGGAAGGAGCTAAGGTTGACTTTCAGGTTTTCTGAAAGACAGGGCAGATGGTGGTGGTAGTAATTGAGATAGGAAATGCAGGAAAACAGGTTTGGGTAGGAATGGGCTGATGGAGAGTCTGAGGACAGGAGAAATGAGGAGAAATGAGGAGTTTCGGTTTGGCCATGTTGAGATCACTTGAGGCAACCAGGTAATGACAGATAGGAGTGAAGTGGAAGGATAATGGGGAGATGCTGTAAACTTAAAGGAGCAAAGGATTATGGGAGAGTGGAGTGGAGGTCCAGCATATCTTTTTGCTTAATTGGGCAGAGAGGAGGACTGATGGCCACTGAGTCTAGGAATATGGGGAGTGGGATCATAAGGCAGCTCCTCAAACAAGGGTTGGTGGAGGGCCAGTGTCTTCAGGAGCTGTGTTAATTTCCCAGGGCTGCCACAACCAAGTACCACAAACTGGGTGACTTAAAACAACTGGAATTTATTGTCTTACAGTTCTCAGAGCTAGAAGTCAGAAATCAGGGTGAGGCAGGAGAATAAGGTCTGAAGGCAGGGGACCTAAGGCTGTTTCTCACAGACTTCCTATAACTAAATTGAAAGGGAAACCCTAACTTTCCATGCCTAAGTAACAAAAGGACCAGAGGCTATTCCCTTTGCAAACCCCTACCTTTTCGGTGTGGCAGATGGGAAATTGAAATTACCTCAATTTGCATAAAAGTGTAACTTTGTTTGCATAGAAGTGTAACTTTATAACTTAACTCCAGCCTCTGGCTGATGTCTACAACCAATCAGACTGATTGCAGGCGGAGCCTTTGTTCGCATAGAAGTGCAACTTTGTAACTTCACTTCAGTCTCTGATTGGGGGCCACCACTTCATTTACATGAGGTGAGCTCCAAGTGGCCAATGGAAACCTCTAGGGGGTATTTGAACTGGAGAAGATTCTGTATCCCAGCCCATGAGCCAGCTTATGCTGCTCCCACCTTGTGGAGTGTACTTTAAATCAATCCCTGCTTTCATTCCTTCGTTGTTTCATTGTTTCCTTGCTTTGCTGTGAGTTTCTTCCAATTCTTTGTTCAAAATGCCAAGAACCTGGACAACTTGCAGTCAAGACCCTCTGCCAGTAATAAAGGTGCTGGCAGGATCATGCTTCCTGTGAAACCTAGGGAAATCCTTCTGTTTCTAGGTTTTGGTGGTCTGCTGGCAATCTTTAGCATTCTTTGGCTTGCGGAAGCATCGCCTTACTCTCTGCCTGTGTTATCGCATGGAATCCTGAGTCTGTGTCACCATGTGGCCCTCTTATAAGGACCCCAGTCATATTGGATTAGAGATACCTGCTGCTCCAGTATGACCTCATCTTAACTAATTACATCGGCAACAGCCCTATTTCCAAATTAGGTCACATTCTAAGGTACTGGGGTCAGGACTTCAACATACCTTTTTCAGGGGACAAGTTTTACCCATAGCAGGGAAGATACTGTTTTTAGCTCAAGGAGAAAACAGAGGGAACATTCTTCAGAGATTTGGGGAGGGGGGCAGTTAGATTCCAAAAGTCCCAAGTGAAATGTTTGGAGATATTGAGGGGATGGTGGTGGGGTTCTGATCAGAGGAGAGGTGAGAGGAAGAGCCAACTGACATTCTGGGTGATAGGACTGGTGGAAATGTGAAGCATAGGGTGTTAGCATGAGGAACCCACTGCAGCTCTGGTTTGAGGGCAGTCTTGTTGGACTGGCCCTTTGGTGGGGTGAGAACACACTCTGCCAGAGGGGACTCTGGGTAGAGGAGTGTCCCATGGAATGCACTTGACTGCTGTTGCCTGGTCAGCTTCTGCTTATGGATGTTAGTTTGCTGAAAAAGAATCACCTACTTTTTGCAGATTCTCA
Organism: Cacajao melanocephalus; assembly: GCA_963573385.1. NCBI lineage: Eukaryota > Metazoa > Chordata > Mammalia > Primates > Pitheciidae > Cacajao > Cacajao melanocephalus. The sequence goes on along the minus strand of CAUYLG010050772.1, from coordinate 56,480 downwards.
GAGTTTTCTCCACAGTGGCTGAAATTTCCTGAAAGCTGCCAGTGTCGCTGTTGTTTTCTAAATTATTTTCTTCTTGCTGCTTCTAGCAGGCAGGAAGCAATAACAGTCTGAGAGGTGCTTCTGTGCTTATAACTTTGTTATTTTCTTTGGGATTTTGAAGGGTTCTTCTACTCCCAAAAAACTTTAGAAAGTAAATTCAATGAATAAACCTGTTATTCGAGAAAACCCTTGCTATCTACTTACTCCTTTCTTATTACCTTTATGAATTCCAAAACAACAGAGTGCAAGGTAAAAAGTGTTATGTCAAAAGACTGTGACTGAATTGCAAATGCATTCTGGGTAGGGGCTCTATATTGCTAGCCCTTCTAAAAATTCTACTCTTTATGCAAAGGGCAAAGAGAGCTGATGCTTGGGCCACTGCTCTGCGTTTCACTTGCTTGCACTCTTTATTAAATAATTTCTTAGTTGTAGTCCCAGCCACTTTATATCCTATTTGATCCTTTTTTTTTTCCTGGCAGAATTTTGCTCTTTTCGCCCAAGGTGGAGTGCAATGGCGCAATCTCGGCTCACTGCAACCTCTGCCTCCCGGGTGCAAGTGATTCTCCTGCCTCAGCCTCCCGAGTAGCTGGGATTACAGGAACCCCACCATGCCCAGCTAATTTTTATATTTTTAGTAGAGACAGGGTTTTACCACATTGGCCAGGCTGGTAACAAACTCCTGGCCTCAGGCAATCCACCTGCCTTGGCCTCCCAAAGTGCTGGATTACAGGCATGAGCCATTGCACCCGGCCTATTTGATCCATTTTTATGAAGGATTATACAAATGTCCTCTGATAGACATAGTTTCATAAAAAGAAGCCTCTACCCAGGTGTGTAAGCTTAAATACCAGTACAGGAAGAATTGTTAAATGATGTTTTGTGGCAGCTAGAGAGACTGCATCTGTTGAGCAGGGTGGCAAGTGGTATAGCACAGATCTGGAGTTAAGGTGGTTTCTTCCTTGTTATTGTAAATATTATGGTTGGAGCTATTTTCAAAAAACTCATAAGAAGGGATGATTATATACATGTGTGTTGCAATTCTTGTGTACAAAGACCAGGGACTTAGGGATGCTGACTGTCACTTAGAACAGTGTTTTGCAAAGTTTAATAAGCACATGAAGTGCCTGGGCATTTTTTAAAATGCAGATTCTGATTCAGCATATCTGGGATGGATCCGGAGATTCAGCATTTCTAACAACCCCCATCGCCCCCCACCCCACCCCTGCCGCCAGGTAACGTTGGTGCTGCTGGTCCAGAGACCACAATTGGAGGAGCAAAGACCTAGGGAACCTCTTGAGGAAGTACCTTGATAGCATTGCAGTGTGGTCTTCAGCCCAAATCCTTCAACTGCAACTTTGAAATCCAGAAACAATAAAAGCCAAAAGTATTTTTATAACCTTTGGAGGCAAACCCAATTTGAACTACTCATGTGAAACTACTCATAATACTTATTTCCTATTTTACACAGATGTTCATGTTTTCATTGCATAAAGATTGGTGTATATGATTATGGGAAACTGCCCTAGATTCCATTGGGGTATGATGTTATATGAGGCACAAGACCATATTCTAGAATCCAAAAAACTTCTAAATTCAGAAGCACCTCTGAATCTCAGAGTTTGTGGACCTGTGACAATTTTGGGGATACTCCATCCATAGTCTTCCTTCTTCTTCTGGAAATTGTTCTCAACTTCATGAAGCTGGGCCGACTCTGTCCTCCTACTCCCAGCTCCCTCCACCAGCCACAGATAATTTGATCAGGGCTGGATACTCGACCCAAATTGGGCCAATCAGATTTTCTTCGTGAGACTGTAGAATTTGGATTCATGGATGTTCATCTTGGGTGCAGGGACTGAGGCAGGTGAGAAGCAGCTTTCTGAAGCTGCATATCTGAGAAGCAGAGAAAGTAGATCTGGAGATATAGAAAGAGAGGAAGAGAGAGCACATGTGCACCGGAGAAACAGATGTAAAGAGAGAAACAGAAAGGAGTATGCATGCAGCTTGAGAGTGGGAGGAGAGCATCAGCAGGAGTGTGAGATGCGGACTGTGATGCTGTAATATAATTAGAAATATATATTTGGTCTTTGTCTCTGGTTCCTGGCACAGAGCTTCTAAAACCTTTGTAACTTCTTGAGTGTAGAAGGTCAGAGGAGTATGTTTTGTTATAATATTTGGCTTTTGTCCCTGGTTCCTGGCACAGAATTTCTAAAATCCTTCGAATTTCCTGAATGATAGGTGTGAGAGAAACATCTTTTGTCGTTTTTAATAAGCCTCTTGAAATCATACCTGAGTTTATGTGAATGGGGTGATTCTTGGAGGGTGTAGCCTGGTTACCAGAGGAACCAGCCAGGTGATTAGAAGATTGGAATTTCCAACCCCGCCTGCTGACCCGTAGGAAGGGGAAAAGGGATGGAGCTGGAGATTGAGTTCAATCACCAGTGGCCAATGATTTAATCATTCATGCCTATGAAATGGAACCTCCATAGTGACCCTCAATGATGGGGTTGGAGAGCTTTCTGGTTGGTAAATACATCTATGCACCAGCATGAAGGCACACCCCGACCCCAGCAGTTCAGAAGCTCCTTCTCTCTGGACCCTGCTGGCCCTTACTCTATACCTCTTTACCTGGCTGTTCATTTGTGTTTTTTATAATAAGCCAGGAAGCATAAGTAAAGTTCTCCCCTGCATTCTGTGAACCACTGTAGCAAATTATTAAACCTGAGGAGTGGGTTGTGGACAAGTCAGAAAGAAGTGTGAATAACCTGGGGACCAGCTGCTTGCAATTGGCATCTGAAATGAGAGGCAGTCTTATGGGACTAAACCTCTAATCTGTCGGGTCTGCAATAACTCTGGCTAGTTAGTGTCAGAATTGAATTCAATTTTAGGGCGCCCAGTTGGTGTCCATATAGAATTGGATTATTGCTTGGTGTGGAAAACCCATGCATTTGGAGTAGAGAAAGTTTCTCCTAGTACAGACCAAGAGTGAAGGCAGAGGCTTCAATCCTGATGGCTTTCCAGTTTCTGGTTTTCAGTCCCAACAGCCCTTTCTTCCCTTGAGTTATGCAGCATAGAACTACTATCTTATAATAATTTTTTTACATTTTGCTAATGCTAGATAGAGTGGGTTTCACTGACCCAAAAGGCCTTAACTAACACACTAACATAACTTTTTCTGTTAGTGCAGTAAAATTTTTTTTGACTCTAGAGAATGGATATGCAAATCAAATTCCCAAGAGAATGCTGATTTATTAATTTCCCTGCAGAATAACTGCCAATGGGACTAGAAGACTCCTGCTCACAGGTCAGCTTGTTCCCTCCTGGTAGAAATATCTGCATGGGAAGCCAAATTGTTATGAGAAGGTGCTTGATGAGTGCAGACAGAACCAGATAATGAGAGGATCTGAACAGACTGTCTCCAAGCTAGCCAGGATGGCTGAAGGCCCTTTTCCCTACTTTCAGGTTGGAGCAAACCTGCCAAGCGGTGTACACATGTGCCTGTGCTTGAGCATCCTTGGAAAATAGGCCAGCTCACTAAAACGAGTTCAACCATAAGCCAAGTCAGCTAATGAGCCATTTACCTAAAATGAGTTAAAACATTTCATGTGTGATGGGATGGTTTCTGCAGCTTTCTGGGTCTTTTCTCCCTATGGTGACTAGTGACTGTTTTATGTTGTGCAGTTCTTATACCTTTCTCCTCTTCGCTTCGCTTCCCTTCCCTCTTCTCTTCCTCTCCTTCTCCCTTTCCTCCCCCTCTCTTTCCTTCCTGCTTTCTCTTCTTATTTCAAAGATATGTTTGCCTACTTGTCTAAGGTTGTCAACCTCCCCTAATTCATGCTCCCACCACCACACCGTCTCCTAGAGCTCAAGACTGGTGATGTCTTGAGAGCTAGGGCAGCCATAAAGCCAGAAATAGTGCTGAATGGAGAAAATGAGTGGAGCAGAGCTAAATGTGTGTGTGTGTGTGTGTGTGTGCGCACGCGCGTGTGTGTGTGATGGGTATGTTGATGGGAGGAAGCTGAAGGGCAAGAGCCAGACACTCCAGAAAACTGGAACCACCCAGACCAAAGCAGCAAGGGCAAGACTATCAACTGGAAATCAAACCAAGAGTCAAAAACGGGACAAGAAACTGGATTGAAGTAAGGAGATAATAGTTGTTTTGTATTTCTATTGCCCATTGCCTATCTTATAACTTTCTATTTTTCTAAAATTGCAGTATGTGCCTTTTGGAAACATTTGTGCAATGTTGAATTTGCATAAATCTAGAGTTGCTCAACTCAGGGGGTGTTTTATTTATGATTCATCAACTTTTGCCTTTTTACTTTTTAGCTTCTCCTTCCTGCTGCTTATTGTTTGCATCTTAGACTTTTGTGCACTAGATGTCATTATTAAGCAAATTAACCCAAATTCAATGTTTGTTGCTCTGTAATGAGGCATTTCTGTGTTGGCAGTGGGAGTGAAAAAAATAAGACATTCATCAGAAACATACTAAGCTCGATTGCAGTTTATAGCTCCTGACACCTAAAAGCCAAAGTAATACTGGACTACAAATATTAACCCACATTATATTTTTAGGCTCTTTTAAACCAAATAAAGCCCATTTTAACCAAGTAAAGTTTTTTCCATCATAAAAATTATATATATTTGTATTTCTTTTCTGTTATTGATATAACAATCACAATTTAGTGGTTTAAGACAACATACTTCTTTTTATTTTTTTAAGTAAGATAGGGTCTGGCTCAGTTGCCCAAGCTAAAGTACAGTGGCATGATCATGGCTCACTGTGGCCTCAACCTCCTGGGCTCAAGAGATCCTTCCATCTTAAGCTCCCAAGTAGCTGGGACTACAGATGTATACCACTATGCTCAGCTAATTTTATTTTTTGTAGATGCAAGGTCTCACCATGTTGCTTAGATTGATCTCGAACTCTTGGGCTCAAGTGATCCTCCTGTCTCAGCCTCCCAAAGTGCTGGGATTACAGGCATGAGCCACTGCACCTGGCCCACAAATTTATTATTTTACAGTTCTAGAGATCAGCAGTCTTAAAATCAAGGTGTCTTAAGAGGTGTGTCCCTTCTGAAGGCTCTAGGAGAAAATATTTCCTTGTCATTCCTAGTTTCTGGAGGCCACCTGCAATTCTTCACTCAGGGTCCCTTCCTGCATCTTTTTTTTTTTTTCCCGCCATAACTGTACTTGTCAAGGAACCCTTCCTGCATCTTTAAAGCCAGGAGTATAGTTCCTTCAAATCTGTTTCTCTGACTACACTCCCTGCTTCTGTCACCATATCAACTGTCTTCTCTCTTGCCCCTCTGCCTACCTCTTATAAGGACCCTTGTGATTATGTTAGGCCTACCTGGACAATCCAGGTCGTCTCCCCATTTTGAGCTCTTAATCACATCTGCAAAGTCCCTTTTACCATGTAAGGTAACATATTTACAGGTTCTGGGGATTGGGATGTGGACATCTTTGGGGTGGTCTACCATAATACTCCTTTCTGCTATTTAGCCTACCATAATATTAATTTATAAAGCATTAAAAAAGAGTTCAGAAACAAAGAAAGAAGAAAAATGTGACTCATTGTTGCACTACTGAAAGATAAATAAAAAGAACATTTCCTTCTAAGTTTAAAAAGAGAATAGTTTTTACATAGTTATAACTATGTATACAATTTGAGATCCTGTTTTTTCACTAAATATTATATCACTCTACCTTCTATGTTAGTCTATAGGCTGAGCAAACATTTTTATTGACTATATAATATTCCATTGAGTGTATATACTATATTTTACTTAAGCTTTTCTTTATTTTTGAAAATTTAAGATGTTTTAAATTTTTTGATATAAATAACCCTGGGACAAATATTTTTGCTTATAAGGATTTTTGTGTTTGTGTTTGTAAGTTTTTCTCAAGATGGGTTCCCAGATGCAGAATTACTATATCAAAGGCTTTTCACAAGCCAGGCAGGTGGCTCATGCCTGTAATCCCAGCACTTTGGGAGGCCGAAGTGGGCGGATCATGAGGTCAGGAGATGGAGACCATCCTGCTCAACATGGTGAAACCCCATCTCTACTAAAAATACAAAAATTAGCTGGGCATGGTGGCGCACACCTGTAGTCCCAGCTACTCAGGAGGCTGAGGCAGGAGAATTGCTTGAACCCAGGAGGTGGAGGTTGCAGTGAGCTGACATCGCGCCATTGAACTCCAGCCTGGTGACAGAGTGAGATTCTGTCTCAAACAAACAAACAAACAAAAAAGAAACCCAACAACAGCAAAAGACTTTTCACCAGAAATTTTTTCAAAGAGTTTATACCAATTTTTAGAACCAACAGAAATAAGTTAGTGCCCATTTACTGTATTCTCACCAGCACCAAATAAAGCAACAGAATATATATCTGATGGAATATCTATCTGGTGGAATATATATCTGGTGAAACAAATATCTGGCAGCATAGATATCTTTTGTTTTAATTTGCATTGGATTATTTTCAAGGGAGACTGAACATTTTTTCATGAGATTCTTTGCCAGCTAGCTATAATTTTTTTTTTTTTTGAAACGGAGTCTCATCTCTGTTGCCCAGGCTGGAGTGCCATGGCTCGATCTTGGCTCGCTGCAACCTTCGCCTTCTGGGTTCAAGCAGTTCTATCTCAGCCTCCCGAGTAGCTGGGATTACAGGCATGCACCGCCATGCCTGGCTAATTTTTGTATTTTTAGTGTAGACAGGGTTTCACCATGTTAGCCAGGCTGGTCTCGAACTCCTGACCTTGTGATTCACCCATCTTGGCCTCCTAAAGTGCTGGGATTACAGGCATGAGCCACCATACCTGGCCTGCTAGCTATAATTCTTCGATAAATTATGAATTCAGGTCTTTACTTTTGGGAGTCTGCATTAGTCTGTTCTTGTATTGCTATAAAGAAATACCTAATCCAGCCTGGGGAATATAGTGAGACCCCCATCTCTAAAAAACAAATTAACTAGACACAGTGGCATGCTCTTATAGTCCCAGCTACTTGGGAGGCTAAGGTGGGAGGTTCACTTCAGCCCAGGAGTTTGAGGTTGCAATGAGCCATGATCACACCACTGCACACAAGCCTGGGTGACAGAGAGAGAGAGAGGGAGAGAGAGAGAGAGAGAGAGAGAGAGAGAGAGAGAGAGAGAAAGAGAGAGAGAGAGACCCTGTCTCAACAACAACAACAAACCAAAAAAAAAAAAAATAAAAACAAAAAAAGAAATACCTGAGACTAGGTAATTTATAAAGAAAAGAGTTTTAATTTGGCTCACAGTTCTGCAGGCTGTATAGGAAATGTGGGGCTGGCATCTGCTTCTGGTGAGGGTCTCAGCAAGCTTACAGTTATGGTGGAAGGTGAAGGGCAAGCAGATGAATCATATGGTGAGAGAGGAAGCCAGAGAGAGGCAAAGGTGTGGTTGCAGACTCTGAAACAATCAAATCTCATGTGAACTAACTGAGCAAGAACTGACTTATCACCAAGGGGTGTTAACCATTCATAGAGGATCTGCCCTCATGATCCAATTACCTCCTACCAGGCAATCACATTGGGAATCATATTTCAACATGAGATTTGGAGAGGACAAACATCCAAATCATATTATTCTGCCCCTGGCTCCCCAGATCTCATGTCCTTCTCACATTTCAGAGTATAATCATGCCTTCATAATAGTCCTCCAAAGTCTTAACTCGGAAGTCCCAAGTCTCATCTGGAGATGAGTTCCTTCCACTTATGAACCTGTGAGATCAAAAACAAGTTAACTTCCCAGATACAATGGTGGTATAGGCATTGGGAACATTACTATTCTAAAAGGGAGGAATCGGCCAAAAGAAAGGGGCAACAGACTCCGAGCAAGTCCAAAACCTAGCAGAGCAACTGTTAAATCCTAAAGCTCAAAAATAATCTCCTTTGACACCATGTCTCCATCCAGGGAACACTAGTGCAGGAGTGGGCTTCCAGGGCTTTGGCAGCTCCACTTTTGTGGCTTTGCTGGATGCAGCCCACGTGGCTGCTCTGATGGGCTGGAGTCCAATGCCTGCAGCTTTTCCAGGCTGAGGATGCAAGCTGCTGCTGGCTCCACCATTCTTGGGCCTGGAGAGTGACAGCCCTTTCCCAAAGCTCTGCTAGGCAGTGGCCTTAGTGGGTACTCTGTGTGGGGGCTCCCACCCCACATTTCCTCTCAGGGCTGCCCTAGTAGAGGCTCTCTGCCAGGGCTCTGCCCCTTGGGCAGGCTTCTGTCCCAGCACCTAGGCTCTAAAATTGAAATGGAAGCTGCTAAGCCTCATTCACTCTTACATTCTGTGTGCCAACAGGCTTAAAACTGTGTGGAAGTTGCCAAGGCTTATAGCTTTCACCCTCTGAAGCAGCAGCCTGAGCTATATCTGGGCCGCTTTGAGCTAAGGCTGGAGCCAGAGCACCTGGGATGTGGGGAGCAGTGTTCTAAGGCTGAGCAGGACAGCAAGGCCCTGGATCTGGCCTCTGAAACCATTCTTTCCACCTAGGCCTCCAGGCCTGTGATGGGAGGGGCTGTCCCCAAGATCTCTGAAATGCCTTTGAGGCCTTTTGCTCATTGTCTTAGATATTAGCACTTGGCACCCTTTTAGTCATGCTAATTCCCCTAGCAAGTGGTTGCTCCACAGCCTGTTTGTATTCCTCTCTGAAAAATGCTTTTTTGTTCTCTGCCACATGACTGGCTGCAAGTTTTCCAAACTTTTATTCTTTGTTTCCCTTTTAAATGTCAGTTTCAACTTTAAGTCATTTCTTTGCTCCTGTATCTGATTGCAGGCTGTTAGAAGCAGGCAGACCACTTTTTGGATGCTTTGCAGCTTAGAAATTTTTCTGCTAGATATCCTAGGTTGTCACTCTTAAGTTAAATTTTCACAGATCCCTAGGACATGAACACAGTACAGCCAAATTCTTTGCTAGAGCATAACATGGGTGACCATTACTCCATTTCCCAATAACTTCCTCATTTCCTTCTGAGACCTCGTCAGCTTGGCCTTCAGTATCTGTATTTTCTATTAGCATTCCAGTCACAACCATTTAACCAGTCTCTAAGAACTTCCACACTTTTCCTTATCTGCCTGTCTTCTTCTGAGCTCTCCAAACTCTTCTAGCCTCTGCCTATTACTGAGTTCTAAAGCCACTTCCACATTTTCAGGTATCTTTATAGCAATGTCTGACTCCTCAGTACCAATTTTCTGTGTTAGTCCATTCTTGGATTGCCATAAATACCCAAGACTGGGTAATTTATAAAGAAAAGAGGTTTAATTTGGCTCACGGTTCTGCAAGCTGTATAGTAAGTGTGGGGCTGACATCTGCTTCAGGTGAGGGCCTGAGGAAGCTTACAATCATAGTGGAAGGTGAAGGGAAAGCAGATGAATTGTATGGTGAGAGAGGAAGCCAGAGAGAGAGACAAGGGCATAGTTCCAGACTCTTAAGCAATCAAATCTCATGTGAACTAACTGAACAAGAACTGACTTATCACCAAGGGGTGTTAACCATTCATGAGGGATCTGCCCCCATGATCCAATCACCTCCCACCAGGCAATCACATTGGGAATCACATTTTAACATGAGATTTGGAGGGGACAAACATCCAAACCATTTCTAGGTGAAAGTATTTTTAAAATCAGTTTGTCTAAGATCTACATATTTTTGAAAGTTTATGTAATGTTTGTAATACTTGCTGTAATTATTTTCTCTCATCTGTTGTTTCTATACTTTTTTATATGTAGAAGTTTTAAATTTGTAGATAGTCTAATCTATCCACTTTTTTCTTCTTCTTCCTTGCAGTTAAAAAAATCTTCCTGTTCCAATGGTTAAATACATAGAACATTTAATATTCATATAGTTTTTCTTATGGCTTAAAAAGCATCTCTTTGGTCCATCTGGAATTTATGTCAGTATGAAATCCATGGAGAGGATCTGACTACCTGCTTAAATTATACTCAAAGGAGAAGCTGATTTGCACTTCTGAGTTTTCTGCAATGAGCCACCTGCCTTTTTCTCCTTGTTGAAAAGAAATAAAAATGATAACAGAAAAATGTGATGCTATGCTGTTTTTCTAGTCACAGGGAATAAGTTTCCCTTTTTCTGAATCTAACTTTCTCCAAATGTTATCTTCTGATTAGTATTTTAATTTAAAATTGAGAGAGAAATAGGCTTAGATAGAAATAGAAATAGCCTTAGATTGGTATTCATGGAAAGTGCTCAAAAGTGGGCAAGTTAGGAAAAAGAAAAAATCACCAAACTTTTAAAAAGTGTTGGAAATCATTCTCTCCGGTGTAAATATTGTACATTTAACAAATATAAATGCTGGATAAGTTGGTTCAGGTAAATTAAGCCAGAGCCGACAATCTTCCCTCAGGACAATAATCTAGACCAGCATTGTCCAGTGGAAATAAAATTTGGGCCATGTATGGAATTTTAAGCCTTCTAGTAGCCACATTAAAAAAAATCAGGCAAAGGTAATCTAAATAATGTACTTTCTTTTATCCAATATATGAAAAATATTATCAACACACAATCTGTTAGAATTATTAATAAGATAGTTTACATTCTTTTTTCCTATTAAGTCTTTGAAGGCCATTGTTTATGTTATGCTTATGGCACATCTCAATTTGAATTAACCTCATTTCAAGTGTTCAATAGCTATGTGTGGCTAGTGGCTGCCATATCGCACAGAGCAACGCTAGACACAGGGACACATTTGGCTGTTTCACTCCTTTTTTTCTATACTCCACCCTGAGCAACCTTTTAAAATGTCTTTTCTCAGGGTCTGATGTAGCTGATTAGCTTTTGGTATTGTGTCATTACAATCATTTTAAACATAACTCTTCTCCACAGAACTTGGGTGTTTCCCAGTCTTGCAGTCATGGTTTACAGACAATCGCTTGGTCACTGCTGCTAATCTGAGGTTAGCATTGAGGTTAATCCTTTCCTCTCTCACTCTCTCTGTCTGCCTTTGCCTCTGCCAATCTCCTCCCATTCATTCCCTCCCATTTTCAGAATGGAAAAAGCTTTATTACTTTTTTCTGATTAAAAAAGTAATAATATATGTTTATAGTTTTTTTTAAAAAGAAGTAGATGCTGAAAAGGAAAAACAAAAAAAAATGAAAATTATCTGTAGCTTTTTACACAAAGATAACCATTAGTAGCATTTTGGTAGCTTATCTTACAGTATTGCAAATGTACATTTTTGAAGACACAATCATACCGTATATACTATTTTTTCTTTGCCTTTTACAAATAATATATCATAGATTTATTTGTATTAAAAAATATAAATTGACCTCATTGTTTTTTATGTTCTGCCTGGTATTCCCGATGTATATTTACCATGCTTTATATAACCAGCCTCCTATTGTTAGACACTTAGGTTGTTTCCAATATTTCACTCTTATAACCAGTACATCAATAACATCCTTATACATACTTCTTTGCATGAGTATATCATTTTCTAAGAAGAAATGTCTAAAGTAGGTCATATTTTGATAGACAGGGCTAGACTGTCCTTCAGAAGGATTAGGCAATTTACATTCCTTACACCAGGGTGTGAAAATACTTGTCATCCTACATCTTGCCTGGCACTGAGTAGTATCAATCCTTTCTAATCCTGTCCATTTTAGTTTGAATCTTCCTAACTTTATGCTTACAATTCTAGAAATATCTTAACCTTGATTGTAATATATGGAGAAGTTCAAAGCTTTGAGTGAATTAAAGTTTATACTGAATATCTCCAAATGACTTCATGTACATTAAAGGATCTAACCTGTTGTATCAAACAAGATGGGTTTGGTTACGTTCAGGAAGCAACTCAAAATCAATTTCTTGCTCATGATACATATCCAGGGAAGTTCAGCAGGGAATTTTGTCCGTCATAGACACCTGAGGGCTCAGGCTGACAGAGGTCCAATCTGGATACTTGCTTCTAGAATCACCTTGTCAGGTGGAAGAGGACCTAACAAATCATGCTCTGGTTCATAAAGCTTCCACCTCAACAGACCTAAGTCACTTCAGCACACATTTCACTTCCCAAAGGAAATCATAAGAACACATTTGACTTCAAAGAGGGTAGGGAAGTACAGACCTACACACACCTGGCAAGAGAACAGGACTCTTTGAGCATCCCTAATGACTGTCACATCTTGGAGAAAAGGAGATACTACCAGGTACATATTATTATCCAAATGTCACAGATAAGAAAACAGAGACTTCGTGAGTTTAAGAAATAGCTCAGCGCATTTCTCAAGTGGGTGCAGTGGCTCACGCTTGTAATCCCAGTACTTTGGGAGGCCAACCAAGAGGATTGCTTGAGCCCATGAGTTCAAGATTGGCCTGGGCAACATAGTGAGACCCCATTTCTACACAACATCAAAAAAAAATTAGTCAGGTGTGTGGGCATGCACCTGTAGTCCCAGCTACTCGAGAAGCTGAGGTAGGAGGATCACAGGAGTCCAGGAAGTTGAGACTGCAGTGAGCCATGCTCACACCACTGCATGACAGAGTGAGACCCTGTGTCAAAAAAAAAAAAAAAAAAAAAAAAGTAGCTCAAGGCCACTTAGCCAGTAAGCAGGGATTATAATTATCTTGGTTATAATTTAGGTCTGTCTGATTTCAAACACATGCTGATTGTAATACTTTGTCCTCTTAGGAGCGTCAGCAGCATCTTCAAAAAGAAGGCTTTGGGACATACATCCTCTTGCAGTTCTGTGTCAGTACAGGTTCCTCAGATTCTCTGGGACTGTTTTTCCCAGTCAACACATCAAACGCATCATTGTACTTTGTCCTTGGTAGGCCTTCCTGCTTCCTATCTGACAAATTCTGCCTGGAGTCAATTCTGTTGTGGCAATTGTTCTGCAAAAGTGCCCACTGTGATGTCCTCATATAATACATATTTTGGCCTCTCATTTGTAAGCATAACAGTATCCCTGCGTTGGGGATGTCTTCTTACAAATATTTGATGCTCTGACCATGTTACAATGGAAAATAAGTCCAAAGAACATTATTTTGGACAACTGTGTAGGTCTTGATAATGTGCAAGCTTCTCATCTGTGTGCATTTTGTGTTTGGCCATTATATTCTAGGAAAAGGAGACTAAGGTTTATTGAGAAGCCACTGTGTGTCAGGTGCTGTTCTAACCATTTTAATGTATTTTGATAATTCTTTTTTCTTCATAACAGCCCCTCTGAGGGAGGAGCAGTTATTCAGAGATGTAATTGTCTAATCAAATGGGATAATGAAAGTCAAAAATAGATTTCTGGTTTCAGCTTTCTTAGCAGGATAATAACTATGATAATTACTCTCATGGAGAGTTTTTCAGCTTCTGCAGGACATTTGTAATTTCTAAAAGGTGTGTTTGACCGTCTCTCTAGTATTTGGAAATGGGTATTGAACTTGAGAGCATATCATTTAGGATTCTCTTGTATGTGAGCAATGGAAAACTCAGCTCATCTTGGCTTGAGTGAAAAAAAAAGTGGGGGGCAATTTACTGGGTTGTGCAACTAAAAAGTACAGGAATAGTATAGCTTCAGGTATGGTTTGATCCAGGGGATCAAATGATATCACTAGATCTAAATCTCACTCTGTTTCTTGGCACTGGTTCTCCCTGGATTGATGTCACCTTCAGACTGTAAGCGGTAGTGAGAAGGCTTCTGGCAGTGTCAGCCTTTTGTCTTTCCTGATTTAAGTTCAATAGGAAAGATCATGTGTTTCTCTCTCAGCAGTTCTACAAAACTTTATTGGATGTGATTAGAGCAAACTCTATTCCTTAAGCAATCCCTGTGGTAGGGGCTGTGATGCTGTGATTGGTCAGCCATGACCTAGTGCCCATCCCTGGAATTAGGGCTTCCTTTGTATGTGGACTTCTTTTTTTTTTTTGCTGCTTCCAACTTTATTGGAGCATGTTTGACAAATAGAAATTATATATATTTAAGGTGTACAAACTTTATGTTTTTTTTTTTTTTTAGATGGAGTCTTGCTCTGTTGCCAGGTTGGAGTGCAGTGGTGCGATCTTGGCTCACTGCAACCTCCAACTCCCTGGTTCAAGAGATTCTCCTGCCTCAGCCTCCAGAGTGGCTAGGATGACAGGCACGTGCCACCACACCCAGCTAATTTTTGTATTTTTAGTAGAGACAGGGCTTCACCATGTTGGCCAGGATGGTCTCAATCTCCTGACATTATGATCTGCCCACCTGGGCCTCCCAAAGTGCTGGGATTACAGGAGTGAGCCACTACACCTGTCCCTCATGTGTGTGTGTGTGTGTGTGTGTGTGTGTGTATATATATATACATATATAGTGGTGAGAACGCTTTAAAATCTACCATCTCAGCAAATTCTAACCGTACAAAACAATATTGCTAACAATAGTCACCATGCTATACATTAGATCTTCAGAGCTTATTTATCTTGCTTATTAACTGAAACTTGGTACCCTTTAATCATCATCTACCCATTTCCCACTCCCACTAGCCTTGGTAACCACCATTCTACTCTCTGCTTGTATGAGTTCAATTAATTTAGATTCTACATGTAAGTGAGATCATGCAGTATTTGTCTTTCTGCATTTGGCTTATTTCACTTAGGATAGTATCTTCCAGATTCATCCATCTTGTTGTCAATGTCAGAATTTCCTTGTATTTATGCAATAAACATCTTTCATGTGCAAAACTGGGATAATATGCATTCCATATAGCTTTTTAAACTCTAACAATACATGATGAATAATTTGCCATATTTTTAGATATTATTAAATGTGATTATTAATGACTGTTTGGTATTCTCTAGTGGATATACTACAATTTACTTACACGTGTCCCTACTTTTTTCTGTTATATAAAAACATTATCACAATGAAATGTTTGTGGACAGCTGCAATTAATTCTTTTTTTTTTTTTTTTTGAGACGGAGTCTCACTCTGTTGTTGCTCAAGCTGGAGTGCAGTGCTGCAATCTTGGCTCACTGTAGCCTCTGCCTCCCGGGTTCAAGCAATCCTCCCATCTTGGCCTCCCAAGTCGCTGGGATTACAAGTGTGCACCTCCACACCCAGCTAATTTTTGTTTTAGTAGAAACGGGGTTTCACCATGTTGGCCAGGCTGGTCTCAAGTGATCCATCTGTTTGGCCTCCCAAAAAGTGCTGGAATTACAGATGTGAGCCACCATGCCCAGCCAACTACAGTTAATTCTTTAGAATAAGTTTTAGAAGTAAAATGTGTTCCCTTGAAAGAATGTACCATCATATACAATTTTTTAAATAGCTGGCAGACAAGTAACAGAAATATCAGTAGTATATTGCTACTTTGCACAGGAATACTAAGCTACAGTTGTATACATTTAGTAGTTTCATGGGAAAGGCCACCTGATTGACAAGCTGTTGTTGAAAAGTCATTTGACAATTCCAGTTTTTCATCTGTCTTCTCATCTAATGGACAAAAGATATTTTTCCTCTCAGGGTGATTTTATCCTGTTTTGAAGTCATATCAGGCCGTTAACTAAAAAGGCTTGAAAAAAATCCAGTACACAAATTACAGCAGACTTCCTGGCGGAGGCAGGCTTGTTAGGACCTGTATTTGGGTACCTGCATTTGGGTTCATTCAAGTAGGCAGGAATGAACAGAGTGTACACACTTTGTAGGGGCAAAAACCATTTGGAGTACCTTGTCTTAAGCCAGCACAGCATAAAACCACTTGTACACAAAAGGAATAAAACTAGGAAAAGTGAAAACCTATTACCCCACCTTGTTCATAATGTCATTTCCCCATCAGTGAACATAATGCTTTTTAATCAATATGTGTTTACCCTTATAAGAAGCCTCTGTTTAGGATCTTGCCAATATCAGGGATATATCTTCTCTGGTGTAGGCCAATGTAGATTCTTTTCTTTAAGGAATGAGATGGCTATTTCAGGCACAACGACCTAGAGACAAGTCAAAGGAATAGTTTTTGTTCATCTTTTTTCTCTATGGAAAGTGTTACTCAGCAACATTCAGATGCAACCTGCACTGTTTTTTAGTTTGTCACCAGAGGTGGGGTTGTTCTGGAAGTTTGAATAGGATTAGCTGGGATGGTGTAGTTGGTCTTAGTGGGTAAACATAGAAGTCAGTTCCCTGCTCTGGCCAAGTTTTTTCTGGCCAAGTTCTATTTTTATTTTTACTTTTGTGAGACAGGGTCTCACTCTGTTGCCCAGCTGGAGAGCAGTGTTGTGATCTCAGCTCATTGCAACCTCTACCTCTGGGGTTCAAGTGAGTCATGTGTCTCAGCCTCCCAAATAGCTGGGATTATAGGCATGCACCACCATGCTCGGCTAAGTTTTGAATTTTTAGTAGAGACAGGGTTTTTGCCATGTTGGCCAGGCTGGTCTTGAACTCCTGATTTCAGGTGATCGCCCGCCTTGGCCTCCCAAAGTGCTGGGATTATAGGCGTGAGTCACCATGCACGGCCATGGCCAAGTTCTATGAGCACTATCAAGGTTCTTTACCTCCCTGGGGGAAGAAACTGGAGTGTTTCCCTGTTGGAGGGGGCAGGCTTTCTCCATCCTTAACAAGAATACCTAAAGTGTGTAAGTGAATATAATTGCTGGACAAGGAGAAGTTATTACAGAAATCTTGCACCTCTTTCATGTTCCACCTGTTGCAAGAAGTAGAGCTTCTGGAAGGGTGCACACAGAGGTGCTGTGACTTCAGCACAAGGGTCAGTCACAACTGTCTACCTCATTCATTTCCCATGAGGAGGAAAAAACTGCAAGGAGTGTTAGGAGGTGTTTGGGAATTTCTCCATGGCCCTCCAGTCCTTCTATATCAGATTAAGCCAGTAACTGAAGAAACACAAACTGCTTTTATGTGAATTATGATAGCTCTAGAAAAATTGCTATTACTGGGTCATTCAAAGGCATCACCAAAGAGCAATTCCAGACAGGTGAAAATGAGAAGTTTCGGATTACTCCGGTTTGAAGTTCCCTTGGGATAAATACTGAGCATGGTGTCAACAGCAGTGCTACTTGGCCCTGTGCTCTGGACTTTGCATGACTCAGGCCCCAAAAGCCCAGCTCAGTAACCCAGAGCTCCCTGCAAATATGATCTGTTGGTATAAGTGAACATACCTGGGCAACAGACTGAGCAGCCTCCAGAATAAGTCCTTGTTTGCCTTCAAAATCCTCATGCTAAGGGCAGGACTTCTGTGCTATTTATTCTAAATCCCCAGCACCTGCCACAGGCCTGGCCCACAGCAGGTATCGGCATCTGCTAGAAGGATGAACAGATGGATGAGTGAGCTGGCTAGACCAGTTCCAGCTATCTCCAGTACTGGCTGCTTGGTGTTCGTGAGTGTGCAGAGCTGTCCCTCAGCAATGAAAGACAACGTGATAGAGGCTGCTGTGGAGTGCAGAGGCTACCAGCTGGAGATTTGGAGTCAGCCACATCTGGGTACTAATTTTGCTTTGCTACTTGTTAGTTGTGTGACCTTGGACCAGTCACTTGATCTTTGAGCTTCTGTTTCCTCACACATAAAATGGGCGTAATAAAATATACCTCACTTGGCTATCAGGAGAATGAAATCAGGTAATGCCTACAGAATGTTTAGCTAAGTCCCTGGCACACTGTGAGTGCTCAACAAATGGGTCTGTCTGGGATTCTATACATTTTTTTTTGAGACAGGGTCTCTTTCTGTCACCCAGGCTGGAGTGCAGTGGCAGTATCTTGGCTCACTGCGGCCTCTGCCCCCTGGGTTCAAGTGATTCTTGTGCCGCAGCCTCCTGAGTAGCTGGGATTACAGGTGTGTACCACCATGCCTGGCTCATTTTTTTGTATTTTTAGTAGAGACAGGGTTTCACCATGTTGGCCAGGCTGGTCTTGAAATCCTGACCTCAAATGATCTGCCTGCCTCGGCCTCCCAAAGTGCTGGGATTACAGGTGTGAGCCGCTGCGCCCAGCCTGGATTCTATATGTTCATAGATGCAATGCTATAGGCTAGAGAGTTAGCTTGGGAGGAACTGCACACATCACTGTGTCTAGAGGAGGTAGCATCATAGATTCTGGAGCCTGCAATGTCAGCCAATGTGGTGGTCGGTGCTTAGTATTGTCCTGGAAGGGGTGTAAGTCATGAATCATGAGTGAAAGGCTCAGATGTCACATGTGGGGACATGGTAAGGGCAAGGCTGTGATGGGTCACACTGCTAGATTCTCGGGACAAGAGTTATGGCTGAGTTTATAGAATATGAGGGATGGAAGGGAACTTTATTTGGGTCTGGTCTGGGTCTTGAATTTGATGGGGCTTCCTTATGAATCAAGGCATGTTTCTATTCCACAGGGATGGAGCCTCCCTGCCAAGGGCCTTCAAGGGAACCATGTGACAGTTAAATTTGATTCAGGCAAGATGCACCTCTGGGCAAATTTTATTGTGAGTTCTACATGCCAGGAACTCCTACAATCTGTCATCTGAGAAAGTTCCAGAATGTTGAGACAGGAGCCAAGCTCTGCCTTGTAAGCCAGGTGGGTGATGATTCTGTTTGTGAAATTTTAGTTGCTTAGAAATGACTGATGGTGTTGTGACTGACTATTAAATTATACCTTTGGTAATTAGTCATTCACTCAACATTTATTTCTCTTCATTGCTTTCTTCTCAGATGAAACCATAGCAGTGAGCCCATATATTGGAGCCCACAATGTGTCAGGAGCATGGCAGGCTTCTGTGCAGCCTTTTTTCATCCTGTTTGCTTCCATATACGAAGTGTCTCTGCAGGTGAGTTCCAAGAGATTTGGTGACTTTTTAATATTTCCCAGAGCTACCTTTCAAAGCAGTGAGGTTACTTGAGTTCCAGCATAGAGGCTGGATTCAAATGCTGAGTAGGAACACTCAAGGGAAGATGCAGACTGCAGCTGTTTTTTAGCATCTTTGAGCATTAACTATTCTCACTCTCAGAAAATGGAGTATTTAGATAGCAGCCACTGGAGGAGGCCAAAGGTTTTAGCACAAGAATTGTTTTACATTTAACAGCTATAAACAAGTCATATCCTTCTTCCTGCAGTCTATAACCAAGGTCACTCAGTGGAGCTCATGGGAATAAACACACTTGGAGGAGATCAAATCCCAGTGTTCCTGGTCTGTGGGGCATGAGTTCCCCAGAGTTACTCTTTCTGCAAGCAGCCAGCAAGGTGTAGTGATGCTGAGCTCTGAACTAGAGGTTGGGATATTGAAGTTAAAAATTCCAGCTCTGCCACTTACCTGCCAGGTGACTGTCAGGGCTCTTGCTCCCTTGTTTACAGTACAACGGCTGTCCCTAGAGTAACTCCCAGCTCCAACATTCTAGAAGACTGAGTTAGCTCTGAATGTCATTTCAAATCCTGGAAACAAAGTAATGACTGCTCATATTAGCATACTTTGGTAACTTTGAGCAAGGGTCACAGACATTGGCTTTGGGTAGCGAAATCTCAGAGCTATGGAATTTCACTAAAGTGTGCCGAAGTCTCCAGAACTACTAATCTTTAATGTGAAATTCTTTGACAGATAATTTCATCATGTATGACAGACTTTTATTTAACAAATGCTCTTTGGAGCAATTAGCAAACTCTAGTCATTTTTTTCATTTTTATTAACAGTAGTAAAAAATAATACCAACTATTCAGTGTGTATGATATACTAAACACTTTTTACACTGTGCTAAGCATTACCTCATTAGACCCTTCCAATAACCCTATCATTGTTCTATTTATTTATTTATTTTATTTATTTATTTGATACGGAGTCTCACTGTCACCCAGGCTGAAATGCAGTGGTGTGATCTCAGCTCCACCTCCCTTCAGAAACATCTTTCAAGTGATTCTTTTGCCTCAGTGTCCCACGTAGCTGGGATTACAGGTGCCCGCCATTACACCTGGCTAATTTTTCGTATTTTTAATAGAGACAGGGTTTCACCATGTTGGCCAGGATGGTCTAGAACTCCAGACCTCACGTAATTCGCCCACCTCAGTCTCCCCAAGTGCTGGGATTATAGGCATGAGCCACCGCGCTCCGCCCATTGTTCCCATTTTATCCATGAGAAACTTGAGAGTCAGAGGAGTTCAGAGAGATTCCCAAAGTCACATCATTAGTAAATGGAGGCAGTAGGATTTGAATCTGGCTCAGTTTAACTTCTGAATCCATGCTCTTTTCTTATGGCTAGAAATTCTAGTGTTTTGTATCACTTATAACCAGCATCATTATAATTAACCACATTTGCAAAGTGTGTGCTATGGGCAGAAGATAGAGGAGGAGAAATCAGACATGGTCCTTGTCTTTAAGATCTTCAAGTCTAGAAGACAGCATGTCTGTAAATGATGCAACAACATAAAGCAATGACTGGTGCTGATAACAAGAACTGGAGGGGCTCAGAGGCAGGAAAAATCCCTGGGGATGCTAGAAAAGCTTTATTGACAAACTGGGACGTTATTTGGATTCTAATAAGCGGAGGCCAAAAAAATATGAGGAAAGCAGAAAGACAAGGCCGTGGAGGAAGGGGAAGGGTAAGAGCAAAGTCCTGAAGATGGGAGCATAGTTGGTATGCTCCAGGAACACTAGGCATGGCTGTTTGACATGACTGGAGACTTTGGGGAGCAAGAGACTCATTCGGGAAGGAGACTTGGGCCCTGGGCACCAGTTAAGAATGCAGTCGCCTCTATGAAAACTAAGCAGGTGCACATACACAGGGTGTGTCTTCTTTGTAAGCAAGGACTTTGCTTACATGTTGGCCAGGCTGGTCTTGAACTCCTTCAGAAACCACTGGGGGTCTCACCCCCTAACCGGGTTTAGCATCCACGGTACCTTCTATCAGTAGAAAGCAGTAAAGTCCACTTTGGAGTACATCAGGCAGTTTAAGAATTCCCGCTTTCTTTACTATTAGCTGTGTAACTCTGAGCAATGAAGTTAAACAACTGAGCCTCAGTTTCCTCCTCTGTGAGGTGGGATAATAGTAGCTCTGAACAGATGAGGACTGAAAATACAATACACGTGAAACGCGTTGTGCTGTTTGTCACATAAGTGCACAGAACGTGATTCCTTTCACAATTTCCCACGATTTGTGATTTCATTTACCACACGGTATTCACCACATGGGGTCCCGAGGGCAGAGATTCCGTTTTATTGATCTCTGGTACCCCGTGCCTGGCCCATGGGGGCTTGCAATTAGGTGTTCATGGAAGAAAGGAATGGGGCGACCTCTTCGGTGGCGGCTCCGAAAGCTTCCCGCCGTCTCGCCCGGCAGCAGCCGGTTCTTTGTGCTCCTAGCTCCGCGCCCTCTGGCCGTCGTCGCCCCGAGGCTGCCCAGCGTCTCCCCTCAGCTTCTGCTCGGGTGGCAGCGGGTTTCTCCGGCCATTCCGCCGCCAGAAGGGCGGCCAGGGCTGGGACAGGAATGAATTCCCTGCGGATCCCGCATCCTCCTCCCGCCCGGGGGCGCCGGCGGCGCGGCGGGCAGTGCTGGGACTCCGGGCGCCCGCGCTCCAGCTCCCGCCCCGGGCCGCTGCGGTCGGCGGGGCCAGCGGGGCGCAGGCCGCTCGGCCTCCGGGACTCCAGGCCGCCTGCAGGGTGTCGGGGGCAGCAGCTGGGGCAGGCAGCGCCTCCCGCCCCGCTCGGGGACGCGGTGATTTTTAATTCTGACTGCCCGAGTCGGGGGAGACAGCGCTGTGGGGGCTGCCGGGGAGGCCGCCCCGGGAGGGAGAATGGGAGGGGCGGGCCGGGTGTGGGGTGAGCGGCCGTAAAGAGCATTTGAGGAGCCAGGGGCCCGGCGCGGGCCTCCAGGGCTGGAGGCGCTGACGCAGGGAGGAGGCAGCGGGGCAGCCAAGGGCCTCCCCGGGGAGTGTGAGGAGCCCGGGATGCAGCAGCGCGAACTCGGGAGAGGAGAGGCCGGGCTGGTGGAGATGGGAGGAGAGACCAGCCAAAGCTAAAGAGCCAAAGGGGCTGCGGGGAAGGACAGAGGAGCGGGAGGAAAAGGGAAGGAGAGAAGAAAAGAGGGAGCAAAACCCGGAGAGAAAGTGGGAGAGAGACCCAGGGGACAAAATTAGATGCTAGCTTTTGAATTATGTAGTCAATTTTAGATGAGCAGGGAGGGGAGCAGAGAGGAAGGAGGGATCCAGAAACTGACCCGGAGGAAGAGAGGGAGGAGGAGAGCAGCTGTGAGGGAGAGGCTTTGCGCGAGCCAAGTCTGGCAGCTGAGAGAGCTCCCTCCATGATTTTGCCAAATAAAAAGGCTCAACAAACAGGAAGAGTGCATTCCTTGGTACTCCTGTTGCTTAGTCAACAGCAGGCCAGGGCTGGCCTCAGGGGCTGCTGAGTACTCCAGGTGACAGAACAGGAAAGGGGTCCCAGGCCCTGTGGAAGGAGAGCGGGGCGGGGGGAAGAAGAGGAGGGGAAGGAGGTGGTGGTTGGGGGAAACAAGAGGAGGATGAGGAGGTGGTGGGGGAAAGGTTAACAGGAGAAGAAGGAGAAGGAGATGGTGTTGGCGGGTGGGTGGGGGGAGGGAGAGTAGGAGGAGGAGGTGGTGGGAGAGGGAGGAGAGGTGTGGGAGGAGACAAGGAAAAGAGAGAAGGAGGAGGTGGTGGGGGGAAGGAGATGAGGAGGAGGCAGCCTTGTGGAGGAAGGAGAAGAGTAGGAGGAAGCAATGAGGGTGAAGGAGAGGAGGAGGAGGAGAGCAGAGGGAGAGGGCGGATTTGTTGCTTGGGCACTGGCTGAGGTAAGGATGGAAGGAGGCAGTATTTTTAAAAATTTGTTTGACAAATATTTATAAAGCAACTACAGTGTCGTGGGAACTGCCCTAGGCTCCAGGGCCACAGAGACAACCATAGCCTCAGCCTCATGCTGTGAGTCCTCTTGTTAGGAGACATAGAAAACACATCCCAGGCTGGGCGTGGTGGCTCACACCTGTAATCTCGGCATTTTGGGAGGCTGTGGCAGGAGCATCGCTTGAAGCCAGGAGATTGAGGTCAGCCTGAGAAACATACTGAAATCCTGTCTCTACACAAAATAAAAAATTAGTCGGCTGTGGTGTTAGGTGTTACGCAGCTGTAGTCCCAGCTACTTGGGAGGCCGAGGTGGGAGAATCACTTGAACCCAGGAGTTCAAGGCTGCAGTGAACTATGATTGCACCCCTGCACTCCAGTCTGGGTGACAGTGAGACCCTGTCTCAAAAAAAAAAAAAAAGAAAATATACATATATCTCAGCAGTATGGCCATAGATCAGTTACTCAAGTGCACTTTGCCTCAGTTTCCTCATCTGTAAAATGGGGTTTATCAGGAGACCTAGTCTATAGGGATTTTTTTTCTTTTGAGAATTTAATTAGGCTTTATAAAGCAATAATGTGATCCAAAGCACAAAGCAAGCACTTGCAAAGGGTTTACCTATCAGCATTTGCACTGCTGGGTCTTGAAGGAGAAGGCATTTACCAAGTGAGAGCAGAATGGGAAGAACTTTCCAGGCAGAGGCCACAGAGGCCATAAGGAGAGGTGGCAAGGATGATTGTGGGTTTAATGACAGTGGTGGGCATGAGGATTACTTGTAGCAGCAGCACCCCGTGGGGAGGTCTTGCTAAATATTCAGATTCCTGGGCCCCTCGTCAGACGTATGAGATCTGGGTCTCTAGGCAAAGCCTGGGAATGTGTGTTTTAACTTGCTCCCTAGAGAGTGCTGATGCACCCCCCCCCTCAGATCCCAGGGTACTGTCCTCGTTCAGGCTTTATTGTGTTCAGCTGTGCTACAATAAACACCTTTTTAATGGATCCAGCCCATAAGCTGATCCTCCTTCAATCACCTTACCTGAATGACATCTCTCAAAAGTCTTCCCGGAATTAATGGTTCATTCCCCTGTTCCCCTCTTCCTTGAACATCCCTCTGCTCTAGCACTTAGGAAACTGCATCGTACCAAACAGTTTAATGCTCCTTCATTCCATGTCATTGCACCAGCACATATCGAGGGTCTACTGTTATCTATCACTGAAGAGAATGATTGCAAAAACCTTGAATGAACATAGAAAATGCTGATGTTCAGATTTCCATTGAAAAGAAAGGGATGCTCCTTGGGTGGGTGCTGTGGTTGTAGTTGTCAGAAAATGTTTAAGAGAAGAAACAGAAATAAAAATAATCTTGTTAGCATAATTATGAGTGAACTTTTGCTCTCTTTTGATTCTCAAAAATACCCTAAACATCATGTTTCACGGTCCACAGAAACCACCACAGAAACAGCAGAAGCCCCCTGGCCCGAGGTGTCATACTGGGTATGGCCACATGGTGTCCCTCCAGCTCAGTCTAAATCTTCTAGACAGCAGACTTCCAGTCTCCACCTTGCTCAGCAGCTGGGCTAGTCAGAGCAGAGGGAACCCTAAGCTTTGGGAACCAGCTTTTTGGTGCTGTCCCAGAAGTAGAGAGGAGACAGATGAACGTTTCTCAGGCTAGAGAAAGGCAATTTGTTTGCTTCCAAGGGTCCCAATAGACAGTTCTGACACTGAAATTTCATTCTGGAGGGAACTTTAGGATTGTCTGAAGGGAGGGAATGGGAAGGGTTTAGATTTGCAGAGTAGGTGGGCAGCTTTGTGGCGGTTGGGAGGAGGTTTGCATGACTTGAGAGAGACCAGGAAAAAAGCTGGAGTCAGAGCTGGGGAACAGAAGGATTTGGAGTTCTTTTGTAGGAAGGGGTAAGGGGCAACAGTGGGTTTGGAAGGAGGGATTGGGGAATGTTTGCACAGCAAGCATACTACTTATATCAAACATCCATAAGAAAAAAGTTGTAAAGAGGCCATTTCCTCTCAGTATTTTACTTTAGTTTTCTGCCAATCTGGCCCCAAACTCTGGCTGTTAACATACATACTGGGAAACTTATTTTTTTGGTTTAATAGTAGGCAGGCAAACTTTTTAGCAGCATTTGGATTTCCTGTAGGACAGTGGTTCTCAAACTGGTGTGCATGAGAGTCACCTGGAGGGCTTGTTAGAGCTGATAACTGGGCCCCACCCCAGAGTTCCCTACTGGGTAGGTCTGGGGTTTGGCCTGAGAATATGCATTTTAATAATGTTCTCAGATGATGCTGATGCTGCTGATCTGGAGAATCAACAATGTAAAGGAATTAATTTCCTATCAGGTTCTGCCAATGTTCCCTCCACTTTAAAAACCCAAAGCCAAACAACCCCAGTTCTCCCCCTGGATAATGGGTATTTGAGATTGCAAGCACTTTAAAAAGTGGTAGAATCACATTTTGGTTTAATTTTTTCTTTCTTCTCACCACTGCCATTCAACACATAATGGTTTTATGTATTTATTATTAGCTTTTGCATGTTTTAGAATTTTTGATCTTGCTGCTATGGATGGTGATCTGCTATAAAAATCTTGACAGCTGGGGAGTGGAGTATCCCAAAGGAAAATACTCTTATATTCAAGTCAATCCCTCTGCTCTTATCTGTACACCACACTGTAATCCCTAGGAAGGAGACTACAGAGGAAAAGAGGAAGACTCAATGGCTGGGACTGCCGTAGGTTTAACCAGTCCACGGCCCTAGAGCGGGGCACGCACACAGTGGAGCTGTCTCTTCTCATGCGGCAGCTCTAGGCTTTGGGGTACACGAGTCTACAGTAGGAGGGAAACGAGAACGGGTCTCAGCTCCTACAGGTACTTTGGACTTTACCTCTTTGGGTCTTATATTAGTTTCCTATTGCTGTTGTAACAAACTACCATAAATGTCACGCCTTAAAACAACTGAAATTTGTTATATTACAGTTCTGGATGTCAGAAGTCTGAAATGGGGCTTGTTGGGGCTAAAATCAAAAGCTATGTTCCTTCTGGGGGCTCTATGGGAGAATCTGCTCCTTGCCTTTTCCAACTTTGTTTTGTTTTGAGACAGGGTCTCCGTTTGTTGCCTGGGCCAGAGTGCGGTGGTACAGTATAGCTCACTGCAGCCTTGAACTCCAGGGCTCAAGCAGTCCTCCTGCCTCAGCCTCCTATGTGGGTAGGACTGCAGGCACATGCCACAATATCTGGCTAATTTTATTTTTTGTGGAGATAGGGTATCGCTGTATTGCCCAGGCTGGTCTCAAACTCCTGGCCTCAAGCAATTGTCCCGCCTCAGCCTCCCAAAGTGCTGGGATTACAAGCATAAGCCACTGTGCCCAGCCCATTTCCAACTTTTAGACACTGCTTTGATTCCTTGGCTCCTGGACAGATTACCCTGATTTCTGCTTCTATCATCACCTCTCCTTCTCTGACTCTGAGCCTCCTGTCTTTCTTTTATAAGGACCCTTGTGATTACATTGGGCCCACTTGGATAGTCCAGATACTCTACCCATTTTAACTTAATCTCACCTGTGAAGTCCCTTTGCCACATAAGGTAACATATTCATGAGGTCTGGGATCAGGACGTGGACATCTTTGTGGGGGAGCGGGGGGTCTACCGCAATACTCATTTATAAAGTATTATTATAAAGAACTGAAAATACAGTTCAGACAAAAGAAAGAAGAGAAACATTCCACTTCTGAAAGAGAAACATAATAAACATTTTCTTCCATTTTAAAAGTAGTTTTTACATAGTTATACTGTATATACAACTTGAAATCCTGGTATTTCAATTAAATATTGTATCTAAATATATTCTAAATTATATGAAATATGCTAAATTATACTATAGTCTATATTAGTACATAGAGCAAACATTTTTATTGACTACATAAACATTCAGTTGAGTGACTATACCATATTTTGCCTAGGTCTTCCCTTAATTTTGGAAATGTAAATTATTTTAGTTTTTAAATATAAATAACTCTGATAAATACTTTTGCTCATAATGATTTTTATGTTTGTAAGTTTTTCCTTGGGAGATTCCTGGATGTGGAGTCACTGGATCAAAGGCTTTTACACAAAATGTTTTTCAAAGGGTTTTTATTAATTTTCAGAACTATCAAGTTTTGAGAATTAGGTGTGAATATCTTTGGGGTCATTATTTTGCCTACCACAGGCCTCAAGTTTCTCCCCTGTAGGATGGTAATAATAGTCACTACTCCCCGGGCAGCTGAGATCAAAGGCACTCACATCTCTGAAGAAGGCTTTGTAAGCAGTGAAGACCTGCAATGTGGTAGTTGTTGCTCTCGTGACCCGAGGTCACCTGGGCAGGCAGTTTGGGAAAGGCACTCATGCTCGTGACTCAGTGGTACCACACTATGACCCCTATACTTGAGAGAGAGAATGTGTGTGTGTGTGTGCGTGTGTGCACGCGTCCATGTGCATAGGGTATGGGGTGGCAACAGTTTTCTAAGCAGCAGCTACTTTCCTTCAGGGAGGCCCAGCAAACCCATGGAAAACTGTTTGGAACTGGTTCACCACCCTCACCGTGCATCAGAATCACCCCATGAGCTTTTAAGCAGCACAGATTCCCTGAGTTCCATACCCTAGTGATTCTGGTTCAGTTAGTCCAGGTAGAGCTCAGTCTTCTTGTTTTGCCCAAGTTCCCCAGGTGATTGTGATGCAATAGAGATAAAAAACTGACTTAGGCCATCTGTGGGAAGCCTGGGGAACAAAACCTGGAGAAAGCTGGAATGGGTTAATGGCAAAGGCAAGATGTATAAATGGCTTTAAGAGGCACCAAGGGCTGTATTACCTCTCCCTGTCTCTCAGCTCTGTGGCCCAACTATTAACCTAGAAAAATTGCCCGATGGGAGCTGGTTGAGAAGCTCTGGCTTTAACAAGACAGTTAAAAGCTTTTGTTTTGTGCCAGCAGATATTGCTTTTCTCAGTCAATGAGGAGGCCAAGACAGGCCTCTGAGCGGCAGGCTCCTGAAGCAGTCCAAGCTCTGCAAGGGGAAGTGCTCCTTTGACATTGCCTTCTGTTTCACTGGCGGGTAGAGAGGGTGCAAGCAGAAGCCCCCCTGACCAGCATGTTCCCTGTCCACAACCTCCCAGTGAGGAGGAGGGCAGTAATCAGTCTCCCAGGGCAAAAGCAGGAAACGCTAATTAGTTGGGGACAAGGGAGTGAGGCCACAAGGGCACCTTTTCTCAGATTTGGTATTTTTCCAGGACGATTATGAAGATGGGCAGCCTCCTTTGACCTAGAAAAAGAGGCCTCTTGCAATCTGAGTTTCCAATTTCAAGATGTGGAAGCATTCATTGGGGGCTGCAGGGGCATTGGCTGCATGGAATTTTAACTGCCAAATTAAGAGGCTTTAAGACTGACTTTGGGTTCTGTCCTGTAGACAATACTCACTTCACCCATAAGCCCTACTCATTTTTGTATAAGAGCAATGGGATACGTACATACATATATATGCATTGTATGTAAGTAGTGTAATGATTAACATAGTTTCTGACACACAAGCATTCTACACACACACACACACACCAACCCTGGGAAGCAGGTATTATCATTTTCTCCATTTTACAAATGAAGAAATAGTGACCTAGTTTGATTGTGTATTTTATCTAGTGATGAAAAGTTGGCGAATGGTAGGGCCAGGGTTCAAGCCCAACCACCTGGGTCCAGATCTTGATCTCTTACTACATTGCCTTTTACCAACAGATGTGCTTATTTGGTTTCAAGAGGCTGTGGGAAAGATTGGTTGGAGGGAGGGTGGGGCAGGAGTGCCTTTTCTAGAGGACCCTGAGGAAAAGGTTGACACATGCACAGTGCAGGGTCTGTTGCTGTCCTCCAGCCCTACCTGGACTCTGAGCCCACCTGAACCAGAGGCAAGGAGACCACTGGAGACTGTGACCCGCCAGTGGGTGAGTTTGGAATTGCTAATCAGAGGCTTGACATTTCACATGCCAGGGGGAGCCTTGCGTCTCCAGAGCCCACCAAGGCAAAGGACCTTGGCCCCTGCCATATGGCTTGCCCCTTATCACTGGGCCCCTCCTCTCCTTTCCCCCTCCCACCACCTATCCCTTCCTCTTTCTCCTCTTCTTCCTCCTCCTTCTGCTTCTCCTTCCCCTTCTTTTCCCTCTTCTGCTAATTTTTCTCCCTTTCTACCTACCTGTCTCCTCCACTGCTACCTCTGACTTCCTTCTGTCTCTTTCATGCAATTAGCATTTAATCCTTCAGATTCTTTGCTGTGTGTGGAAGTTCCAGGCTTGGCTGGAAGCCCTGCTCTGGTGTGAATCAGACTGCCTAGTCCTCACTGGACTTCTTCCTTAGAGACCTTGGTCCTATGCTCTTGGTCCCCAGCCTTCAGCAGGACCTTACTGCGTGAGCCAATTGCTGATGCTGGATTCGACATGGCTGCCCAGAGGACTCCATGGTCTTTGGATACAGTCCTTGGATGGCCCTGCTGACTCTTGCAGGCCTGTATAGCTATGTAGGTCCATTTCTGCTGTGCCAGAGATTATTTTTCTTCCTTCTGTAGGGAAAGCTGTTTAGTACTTGTGCAGTTGCCAAACTGAAGCCAAAAGAACACTGGCTGCTGTGTGACTGCAGAGTGGACAACTCCAGCTCTTCTGCAATTACGACATTTTGCCCTGCTCACACTCAACCTCCATGATTTCTTATGTGTGTGTCAAGGGATGTCTTTGTGGGTGTCCAGACATTCCATATGAACACAAAGCACTGGCTCTTGGGAAGAGAAGACTGGTAGCTTCTTTGTTAGCTAAATTTGAAATCTGCATGTTAAAATACACACTGTCTCCAGGGGGATGCTTTAATAGCTCTAATGAGCCTTCCTGCAGGTCTCAAGGGACACCCACCTAATGGCTGTGCATGAATTGTGAATTTGGATGTATATCTGATTTGGGCCAGATGTGCCCACTTTACAGTCACTGTTAGATCCTAGAAGCCTCTCTAGATGAAACTAAGGCCCTGAGAAAAGAGTGAGGTTAGGTTTGTAGGGCCAGAACCTAACTGCAGCTTCAGTGCATCTCCCTGGTTCTGGAAGGCATTAAGCAGGCCGAGCACTTCGTACATAGACGGATGATTTAACAGAGAAATCACCAACCCTGCAGCCATTGGTGAGCCAGTGTGTTATATTCTTGAAGGACCAGCAGACCCCATCCCCTAGGCTTTACCTTCCAAATCCATGAAGGATGATTAGACTGGGAAATACAGGCTATCCTTTAAAGGAAAGAACTGCAGTTGCTCAGCAGCTATTACAAAAGCACCAGAGGAAGGACTAATGAAACGGATCTGTTGTGGGTTACATTGTATAACCACAAAAGATGTATATTAGTTCCAACCCCAGGTACTGGTGAATATGACTTTATTTGTCAATAGGGTCATTGTAGCTATAATCAAGTTAAGATGAAATAATTAATGTGGACCTAATCCAATATGACTAGTGTCCTTATAAGAAAAGAAAAACATCATGCAAAGAAAGGGACACATAGGGAGAATGTCATATGATGACAGAGGCAGAGACTGGAGTGATGCAGGTGCAACCCAAGTAATGCCAAGGATTGCTGACCACCACTGCAAGCTACGAAGAGGCCAGAAAGTATTCTACCAGGGTCTCAGAGGAAACATACCTTGATTTCATACTCCTAGGCTCTAGAACCATGGGGCAATAAATTTGGTTTGTGGCACTTTATTACAGCAGCCTAGGAAACTAATACAGAGCCCAAAATAGTAAGTCTCTTCTCTGTGTGTACCTCATGCTTTGAGGCATAGGGCCCATGTGAATTGGGCCATCCCATCACGGCCATGATACAATTAGAGAGGGAGGCTGTGTGTGGGGCCTGGGAGAAAGGGGTTGCTGAGAATGGCCTGTGCTAGTCAACATCCCCCTCTCCTTTCCACTTTCCCTTTCCTTTACCTTGTTCCCCTTCCAATCTAAGTTCCAATCCCTTGAATCTGAGCTCTTGGGATCTCAGTTGATTCAAGTGATAGAACCTAAGTGAGAAGCTTGTTGGTCTAGCTGTATCTCCACTGGTGGGCCATCTGGGCCTAGAGTGGGTTTGAGGGGGAAGATGAGTGAGAGTGGTGATGTTCAGTTTCTCTGCAACTTCAGAGGGTTGAGCTCTAGCTATTAGTGTTAGTTCTCCTAGAATTAGTACCTTGTTTGCCTAGCTTTTTCATGGTGAACATTACATTCTTCCTCAATATCCACATTCTCCCTTACTCTTTGTGTAAACTTTGTGATTTAGGAGGGAATGAGCAACCCTAAGGTCCAAGTCTGTCAGTCAAATAGTTCCACCCTCTCTCCACGCTGCCCGTGCACAGATAGACCAAGTCCAAGTCAATTAGCACATGATTCGCCCCTGATCACGGGGAGTTCTGTTGTATGATCAAAGGAGTTCCTCCTTTCTCTGACTGGGTGTGAACAAGAAAATATGTCACCCTCAGTGCTGTTGGCAGCCATCCTGTGACCATGAGGAGAGTCAGCTTCAAGATGATCCTTTGGCTAAAAGAGCGAAGAATCAGAAAGATCCTGGTTCCTTGATGACTTCAACATGCCATTAGCTCAATCAATATCCTGAGATTTGCTGTATTTCTGGATTCTAGTTAGATGAATCAATACATCCTCATTTTTCAAACAAATTTGAGTTCTTTTGTCCTCTTACTGTGGTGGTTTTAAAATATAACCACACATTTTTTTCATATTCTTCCTTTAAAAAAGTGGGGCCTAATTTTCCCCTATACTTAAGTAAGTGTGGGCTTGTCTTAGTAATTTTTTTGTAAGGCATAGAGAATGTGGCAGAAGTGACAGTGAGTGACTTCTGAGATTAGGACACGAAGGCCTTGTGTCTTCTTCCTTGCGTTTTCTATTGGATCACTCTCTCTGGAGGAAGTCAGCTGCTGTGTCATGAGGGCCCTCAGACAGCGTTATCAAGAGGTCCATGTGGTGAGGAACTGAGGACTTCTGCCAACAGCCAGCACTAACTTTCCAGATATTATCTTGGAAGGAATTTCTCCAACCCCAGACAAGCTTTCTAAAAACCGTGGCCCCAGCTAACATCTTGACTGCAACCCCATGAGAGAATCTGAGCCAGCACTATCAAGCTAAGCCACTCCTAAATTCCTGACTTGCAGAAAATGTGTGAAAATAAATGTTTATTGTTTTAAGCTATTCAGTTTTGGGGGTAATTTGTTATGTTGTAATAGATAACTAATGCCCTTATATCTGAAGGCATCCGAACAGATGCACCTTTCTAGCTGTAATCACTGAGGTCTAGTAGTGAGTTGAACACAGTTCATTTTACAGGGGTCACTGTTTTTGTTTCATTCTGGAGCCCCAGAGAAGTAGCCAGACCAGAGAGAAGAAATGACTGGGTTGTGTGTCTTGGTCATACGTTTCCCTTGGCCAGCCAGTTGTGACATCATAGGGTATTGGACACTGCCACTATTTCTTATGGCTCAGCATGATGTGGGAGGCACAGAATTAATTCCTAGTCACCAGAGAGAAGTATGAAACTGGCTAGGCAAGTAGAACCTGAATAGAGTTAGATGGGAATAAGAGGTGACAGGACATCTGAGCTTACATCGTTATAGGTAGATAATAACAGAAAAGCAGATTGCCACCACTACTCCAATGCCTTGGCCCTCTGTAACTCAAGGAAAAAGACTGGAACCTCAGTGGAATGGAACTTAAAAATAAATTGTAATAGCAAAGCAAATTTCTACTTTTTTAACAGATGAATTTTATTGTCTATAAATGTCTCAATAAAGCTACTTTTTAATTGATAGATAATAATTGTTCATATTTATGGGGTACATGAGATATTTTGACAGGTGCTTACGATGTGTAGTGAAGTCCTATTTCTTGTGTGCTTGAGCTGTGGCCTTTTTATAGCCACAGTACTAGTAAGAAAACTTGTTTGCTCCCAGTGTGTTACTTCTTCCCCTGCCCCACAACATAAGCAGTGGATTGACTGTGTCTCAGGCTGTCTTCCCTAGGCACCTCTCTTCCCTTGTGGGGTCCTGGAGACTCATGTTAACTCCTCTGCAGCCTACATTTTCCTGCTCTTAATGCTATTTTACATGTCCCCACTCCCAAGCCTGGACAGTTCTTATTTTGCTGTAGTTCCTCAGACATGACTAGCCCTGCTGGACCTGTAAAAATCTCGAATTCATGCTGATGTCACACTTCCTGTCATCACTGGTAAAGTGTGAGTCATTTTTGCATGGTATCTCATGTTGTTACCTCTCCTCCCAAATCTTTTGCCATTTTTTTCTCTGTTCACATAATCATTGAGCTGGGTGTTGAGAGAAGTGTTCTTTCCCAACTGTTGTTATTTTTCCATTATGCTCTAAAATGAATGATCTCATTCTCATTTTAATATATAACAGTGAATATTTCAACTTTTATTGTATTATTTCTTCATTCTTAGGCTCAAGCATCACTTCTTCCATGAGGCCTTTGCTGATTTCTCTCCTCCTCCCTTTCTCATGCAGGGCCCATCTCCTGTAGTTTTGGTACATTGTATTGTATTAAAATCATCTGTTCATGCATATTTATCTCTGTGAGAGCCTACAGAGGCAAACACTAAATCTGAGTTGT
This sequence comes from Cacajao melanocephalus, assembly GCA_963573385.1. NCBI lineage: Eukaryota > Metazoa > Chordata > Mammalia > Primates > Pitheciidae > Cacajao > Cacajao melanocephalus. The sequence goes on along the minus strand of CAUYLG010050772.1, from coordinate 23,023 downwards.
TTATTTTTTTGAGATGGAGTTTCACTCTTGTTGCTCAGGCTGGAGTGCAGTGTCACAATCTCAGCTCACTGCAACCTCCGCCTCCTGGGTTCAAGCGATTCTCCTGTCTCAGCCTCCTGAGTAGCTGGAATTACAGGCATGCATCACCATGTCTGGCTAATTTTTTGTATTTTTAGTAGAGATGGGGCTTCATCATGTTGGCCAGGTTGGTCTTGAACTCCTGAGCTTAGGTGACCCACACACTTTGGCCTCCTAAAGTGCAGGGATTACAGGCATGAGCCGCCACGCCCGGCCTGATTTATTTGTGTATCCTCAGTGCTAGTGTAAAGTAGGTGCTCAGTAAATGTTTGATGAACTAAGGTCTAACAGCTCATAGCTCTGTGATTCTATTTAATTTCTATTGCAGATTTGTAGAGATTTCTCACTTAGAGCCTAGAAGAAATGCCAGTATTTTTCCAGTTTTTAGCTTTGCTCAAGGGATTTTATGCATAAAGGGACTGGTGTAGAAGGAAGGGGTCTGACTTTCCAATACACGTAGATCAGGATTATTTTAAACATAAGGAGGAGGATAATCTGCATTTCTCATTAATAATTAGGATGAAGTTTGCGTCCATGTTTCTACTCATATATTAGCTCAAAAATGTTGGCTCTTCAGAATAACAAGGAAAACTAGAAATGAGTCCAGCCTTCAAAGGGCTGAATAGGCATGTCCTTCTGTTTCCACTTAAGTTCTGATTGCAGTCATTATCCACTGATGGTTCCTTGCCTCTGCCAGGCCCAGACTCACGGACGGTCTGAGCTGAGCTCATGCACAGTGACCTGACTCTACACTCAAGCTGGGTAGAGAGTAGCTGAGGACATACTGTCCAGGTATGCCCAGCATCAGAAACTGCAGACTGTGGCTGGGGTAGGTGGCTTTGGTTTAGGACTGGGTATTTCGCAAGGGCTCGTGCTGTTGGAGGCCTCTGACCCTGATATGTTGGCCCCAGTGATGTTCCGTGGGTCTTCTTCCACCACCGTCACTCCACTTCTCTAGCAATTAGACTGGAGCACCAATCATCTGTAGGAAGATGATAATGGCATTTTTCCCTTTCTGGCCCCTTCTCCTACTCTGAGCTCAGCCTTGCATTCCTAAGAGGTCCAGTGGTGATTCTGTTTTGGGACTCAGGCCAGCATAGCCCTATATCGGCCTGGCTCCCTCTTCTATCTGAGCTCCAGATCAGCCTACTTCTTGCCTGTCTACCGTTTAGAAATGCTCTCTACAGCCCAGTCTCAGCTGTGGCTTTTGGGTCAGCAGGAAACCCTTTCAACAGCCCCCTTACCTGCTTCACTAATTAGGCACCAACTGCTGACTGCAATCACTAATCTTGGGTCTCAGCTGTGGGGCTTGATTCATTCTTTCCAAACACATGCCTATCCAAGGGAGGCAGACACCACTGAAGTTGTTGAAGAGCCGTTTCACATATGATCACAGGGAGATGAGGAAATGAACTCCATAAAACCTTTGTTCATCCAATATGCTAGGGATGAGAACAAAAGGACTTAGAATTAACCATGATTGGACTATCCAATTCTTGGATTAAAAAGTGCAGGGAAGCCGGTTGTCTGGGCAATGAGAGTGGCTCTAAAATGGGGAATGTTTCTGTTCAAATAAGCTGCTCAACAAGAAATGAGCATTGCCCAGGAATAGGGAAGCCTTAATGAGGGAGAGTTACCAGATATCCATGCTGCCCTTGATACATCATCTGGGGAACCTAGTGTTCGATGGATATTAAGGAATGGCTGTGTGACAGTTGCTACCACTTTAAGGTTTTTGCAAGAGCCACTGATTATTTCCTCCAGGAATTCATATGCCATAGGGGCAATTGTCATCAGGTGAATTTAGTGCACAGATTATGGTTATGGAGTTAGACTTTTCTCAGGTGCTTTAACTGAGAGAGAACAGTGAGTATATGATCTGGTCCAGTGGTGGCCCATTGTTGCTGCATGTTAGACTAACATGAGGAGTTTAAAAAAATTCCTATTCCCACACTGCATGCTAACCAATTACATCAGAATCTCTGGGAGTGAGACCTAGGCATTAGGATTTTAGAAAGCTTTTCAGGTTATTGAAAGGTGCTAGTCTAGTCACACTTTCTCCATCAAAATCCTGCATTAAAATAATCTGACTAGTTACTAAATACATACAAAATGATAATTCAGAATCAGCATCTAAATAAATGTAACTACCTAGGTACAATGCAGCAATTCCTTTGTGCTGGATTTTCATTGCTGTCAATTATTGCTCTCCAGTATCCTGGTTTTCTTTATTCTGTTTTCAGGAAAATCCATAAATATTTGATTGCTTGCTTTTACTCTCAGTGCTGAAAAGTCTTGGGCCTGTTCTGGAAAACTGACAAAGTGCTGAGAGCTTAGAGGAAAATTCCACCTTTGGAGCAGAGGTCAAATTTAAAAAGTCCTCCCAGAATTTAAAGGAAAGATTTGGAGTTGAAAGAGATGGAGAAGATGACAAATGAAATCTCAAAGACTAAGGAGAGAATCAAAAACTTTAAAAAAGTATCCAAAAACAGTGTTACTAAGTTTAAAAATCCTGAAATTAGAGATTAACCATCTGAGCGTCATCCAGCTATTTGATTGTTTCACAGAGTTGAAACCAAATTGATCAACTTAAACCAACCCCAAAGTGTCAGTATTCAAACTCGACAGAGACTGGCTTGGGCATTATGGACCTGCCTTCAATGACTAGAGTCAGCCTCACCCATATGAAGTTAGTCACAGCCTGAATTTCCATTGCCTGTTACTTTGAAAACATTGGATTATTTTTTATAAAGGTGCCAACAACATATAGTTTAAAAAGTTAAAGAGTACTGCAAGGATTACAAGAAGAAGCAACGGTTTTATGCACCACTTCTTCATGCCTGATTTTCTGTTCCCCAGAGAAACTTCTCATTCTTTGGCTATTTCTACTGTTATTTATCTCCATATTTCTAAGTAACATGCTTACCCTGCTAGTTCCTAAACTTTCCATTTTAGACCTTCCCTGTTAAGTTCCGGTTATGGAAGATGAAGATATTTTTTAGTTCTCTTACCTCTTTTCTACTCTCCCTTCAAAGTTCCTTCCTTTGTCACTCCCCTAATACAGTTATAAGTTTTAGTTAGATAAAAATTCAATATTTACCCTCTTATGACTGCTAGGTATATTATAGCTAGTCAGGAAATAACCTATGATTATATTTCCTTTTGTTTATGACATTTTATTTTTCTTAGAGTTAATGATTATCTTATTTTCTCAGTTGCTAGGGATTTTTTTTTTTTTGTATACACATACCATGGTGGTTTGCTGCACCCATCAACCCATCATCTACATTAGATATTTCTCCTAATGCTATCCCTCCCCCATCCCCCACCCCCTGACAGGCCCTGGTGTGTGATGTTCCCCTCCTTGTGTCTGTGTGTTCTCATTGTTCAACTCCCACTTATGAGTGAGAACATGAGGAGTTTGGTTTTCTGTTCCTGTGTTAGTTTGCTAACAGTGATGGTTTCCAGCTTCATCCATGTCCCTGCAAAGGACATGAACTCATTATGTTTTGTGGCTGCATAATATTCCTTGGTGTATATGTGCCACATTTTCTTTATCTAGTCTATTATTGATGGGCCTTTAGGTTGGTTCCAAGTCTTTGCTATTGTGAATAGTGCTGCAATAAACATACATGTGCATGCGTCTTTATAATATAATGATTTATAATCCTTTGAGTACATACACAGTAATGGGATTGCTGGGTCGAATGGTATTTCTGGTTCTAGATCTTTGAGGAATTGCCACACTGTCTTTCACAATGGTTGAACTAATTTGCACTCCCACCAACAGTGTAAAAGCGTTCTTATTTCTCTACATCCTCTCCAGCATCTGTTGTTTCCTGACTTTTTAATGATCACCATTCTAACTGACATGAGATGGTATCTGTTATCTTATTGTGGTTTTGATTTACATTTCTCTAATGACCAGTGATAATGAGCTTTTTTTCGTATGTTTGTTGGCCACATAAATGTCTTCTTTTGAGAAGTTATCTGTTTATATTCTTTGTCCATTTTTTGATGGGGTTCTTTTTTTTCTTATAAATTTGTTTAAGTTCCTTATAGATTCTGGATATTAGCCCTTTGTCAAATGGATAGATTGCAAAAATTTTCTCCCATTCTGTAGATTGCCTTTTCCCTCTGATGAGTTTCTTTTGCTGCGAAGAAACTCTTTAGTTTAATTAGATCCCATTTGTCTATTTTGGCTTTTGTTGCCATTGCTTTTGGTGTTTTAGTCATGAAGTCTTTGCTCATACCTGTGTCTTGAATGGCATTGCCTAGATTTTCTTCTAGGGTTTATATGGTTTTAGGTCTTATGTTTAAGTTTTTAATCTATCTTGAGTTAATTTTTGTATAAGGTGTAAGGCAGGGGTCTAGTTTCAGTTTTCTGCGTATGGCTAGCCAGTTTTCCCTACACCATTTATTAAATAGGAAATCCTTTTCTCATTGCTTGTTTTTATCAGGTTTGTCAAAGATCAGATGGTTGTAGATGGATGGTATTATTTCTGAGGTCTCTGTTCTGTTCCATTGGTCTATATTTCTGTTTTGGTACCAGTACCACGTTGTCTTGGTTACTGTAGCCTTGAAGTCAGGTAGCGTGATGCCTCCGGCTTTGTTCCTTTTGCTTAATGTTATCTTGGCTAAATGGGCTCTTTTTTTGCTTCCATATGAAGTGGAAACTAGTTTTTTCTAATTCTGTGAAGACAATCAGTGGTAGCTTGATGGGGATAGCAGTGAATCTATAAATTACTTTGGGCAGTATGGCCATTTTCACAATATTGATTCTTCCTAACCATGAGCATGGAATGTTTTTCCATTTGTTTGTGTCTTCTCTTATTCCCTTGAGCAGTGGTTTGTAGTTCTCCTTGAAGAGGTCCTTCACATCCCTTGTTAGTTGTATTCCTAGGTATTTTATTCTCTTTGTAGCAATTGTGAATGGGAGTTCACTCATGATTTGGCTGTCTGTTTGTCTATTATTGGTATATAGGAATGCTTGTGATTTCTGCACATTGATTTTGTATCCTGAGACTTTGCTGAAGTTGCTTATCAGCTTAAGGAGATATTGGGCTGAGATGATAGGGTTTTCTAAATATACAGTCATGTCATCTGCAAACAGAGACAATTTGACTTCCTCTCTTTTTATTTGAATACCTTTTATTTCTTTCTGCTGCCTGATTGCCCTGACCAGAACTTCTACTACTGTGTTGAATAGGAGTGGCGAGAGACGGCATCTTTGTCTTGTGCCAGTTTTCAATGGGAATGCTTCCAGCTTTTGCCCATTCAGTATGATATTGGTTGTGGGTTTGTCATAAATAGCTCTTATCATTATGAGATATGTTCCATCAATACCTAGTTTATTGAGAGTTTTTAGCATGAAGGGCTGTTAAATTTTGTCGAAGGCCTCTTCTGCATCTATTGAGATAACCATTTGGTTTTTGTCATTGGTTTTGTTTATGTGATGGATTATGTTTATTGATTTGTGTATGTTGAACCAGCCTTGCATCCCAGGGATGAAGCTGACTTGACCATGGTGGATACACTTTTTGATGTGCTGCTGGATTCAGTTTGTCAGCATTTTATTGAGGATTTTCATGTCAATATTCACCAGGGATATTGGCCTAAATTTTCTTTTTTGTTGTGTCTCTGCCAGGTTTGGTATCAGAATGATGCTCACCTTGTAAAATGAGTTAGAGAGGACTCCCTCTTTTTCTGTTGTTTGGAATAGTTTCAGAAGGAATGGTACCAGCTCCTCTTCGTACCTCTGGTAGAATTCAGCTGTGAATCCATCTGGTCCTGGACTTTTTTTGGTTGGTAGGTTATTAATTGCTGCCTCAATTTCAGAACTTGTTATTGGTTTATTCAGGGATTTGACTTCTTCCTGGCTTAGTCTTGGGAGGTTGTATGTGTCTAGTAATTTAGTCGTTTCTTTTAGATCTTCTAGTTTATTTGCGTAGAGGTGTTTATAGTATTCTCTGATGGTAGTTTGTATTTCTGTGGAGTCAGTGGTGATATCCCTTTGTTATTTTTTATTGTATCTGTTGATTCTTCTCTCTTTTCTTCTTTATTAGTCTGGCTAGCAGTCTCTCTATTTTGTTAATCTTTTCAAAAATCAACCTCCTGGATTCATTTATTTTTTGAAAGGTTTTTCATGTCCTTATCTCCTTCAGTTCTGCTTTGATCTTAGTTATTTCTTGTCTTCTGCTAGCTTTTGAATTTGTTTGCTCTTTCTTCTCTAGTTCTTTTAATTGCGATGTTCAGGTGTCAATTTTAGATGTTTCCTGCTTTCTTCTGTGGGCATTTAGTGCTATAAATTTCCCTCCAGACACTGCTTTAAATGTGTCCCAGAGATTCTGGTACATTGTGTCTTTGTTCTCATTGGTTTCAAAGAACTTACTTATTTCTGCCTTAATTTTGTTATTTACCCAGTAGTCATTTAGGAGCAGGTTGTTCAGTTTCCATGTAGCTGTGTGGTTTTGAGTGAGTTTCTTAATCCTGAGTTCTAATTTGATAGCACTGTGGTCTGAGAGACTGTTATGAAATTTGTGTTTTTTGTATTTGCTGAGAAGTGTTTTCCTTCCAATTATGTAGTCAATTTTAGAATAAGTGCGACGTGGTGCTGACAGGAATATATGGTCTGTTGATTTGGGGTGGAGAGTTCTGTAGATGTCTGTTAGGTCTGCTTGGTCCAGATTCTGAGTTCAAGTCCTGGTAATCCTTGTTAATTTTCTGTCTTGTTGGTCTGTCTAATATTGACAGTGGAGTGTTAAAGTTTCCCACTATTATTGTGTGAGAGTCTAAGTCTCTTTGTAGGTTTCTCAAAACTTGCTTTATGAATCTGGGTACTCCTGTATTGGGTGACATACATTTAGGATAGTTAGCTCTTCTTGTTGTATTGATCCCTTTACCATTATGTAATGCCCCTTATCTTTTTTAATCTTTGTTGGTTTAAAGACTGTTTTATCAGAGACTAGGATTGCAACCTCTGCTTTTTATTTTTATTTTTTGCTTTCCATTTGCTTGGTAAATGTTCCTCCATCTCTTTATTTTGAGCTTATGTGTGTCATTGCACATGAGCTGGGTCTCCTTAATATAGCACACCAATCAGTCTTGACTGTTTATCCAATTTTCCAGTCTGTGTCTTTTAATTGGGGCATTTAGCCCATTTACATTTAAGGTTAATATTGTTATATGTGAATTTGATCCTGCCATTATGATGCTAGCTGGTTATTTTGCCTATTAGTTAATACAGTTCTTCATAGTGACGATGATCTTTTACAATCTGGTATGTTTTTCAGTGGCTGGTACTGGTTTTTCCTTTCTGTATTTAGTGCTTCCTTCAGGAGCTCTTTTAAGGCAGGCCTGGTGGTGAAAAAGTCTCTCAGCATTTGCTTGTCTGTAAAGGATTTTATTTCTACTTTGCTTATGAAGCTTAGTTTGGCTAGATATAAAATTCTGGGTTGACAATTCTTTTCTTTAACAATGTTGAATATTGGCCCCCACTCTCTTCTGGCTTATAGGGTTTCTGCAGAGTGATCCAATGTTAGTCTTATGGGCTAACCTTTGTAACCCACAAAGGAAACCTTGGTGAATCTGATGATTATGTGTCTTGGGGTTGCTCTTCTCAAGAGGTATCTTTATGGTGTTCTCTGTATTTTTTTGAGTATGAATGTTGGCCTGTCTTGCTAGGTTGGAGAAGTTCTCCTGGATAATATCCTGAAGAGTGTTTTCCAACTTGGTTCCATTCTCCCCGTTGCTTTCAGGTACACCAATCAAATATAGGTTTGGTCTTTTCACATAGTCCCATATTTCTTAGAGGCTTTGTCTATTCCTTTTCATTCTTTTTTCTCTAATCTTATCTTTGTGCTTTATTTCACTGAGGTGATCTTTAATCTCTGATATCCTTTCTTCCACTTGATTGATTTGGCATTGATACTTGTTTATGCTTTACGAAGTTCTTGTGCTATTTTTCAGCTCCATCAGGTCATTTATCTTCTTCTTTAAACTGGTTACTCTAGTTAGCAATTCCTGTAACTTTCAAGGTTCTTAGCTTCCTTGCATTGGGTTAGAATATGCTCCTTTAGCTCAGAGGAGTTTGCTGTTACCCACCTTCTGAAGGCTACTTCTGTTAATTCATCAAACTCATTCTCTGTACAGTTTTGTTCTCTTGCTGATGAGGAGTTGTGATCCTTTAGAGGAGAAGAGGCATTTTGGTTTTTGGAATATTCAGCCTTTTTGTGGTGGTTTTTCCTCATCTTCATGGATTTATCTACCTTTGGTCTTTTATGCTGGTGACCTTCGAGTGGGGTTTCTGTGTGGATGTCCTTTTTGTTGACCTTGATACTATTCCTTTCTGTTTGTTAGTTTTCCTTTAATAGTCAGGCCCCTCTGCTGCAGGTCTGCTGGAGTTTGCTGGAGGTCCACTCCAGACCCTGTTTGCCTGGGTGTCACCAGCAGAAGCTGGAAAACAGCAAAGATTGCTGCCTGTTCCTTCCTCTGGAAGCTTTTTCCCAGAGGGGCACCCATCAGATGCCAGCCAAAGGTTTCCTGTATGAGGTGTCTGTTGACCCCTGTTGGGAGGTGTCTCCCAGACAGGAGGCACAGAGGTTAGGGACCCACTTGAGGAGGCAGTCTGTCTCTTAGCAGAGCTCGAGTGCTGTGCTGGAAGATCCATTGTTCTTTTCAGAGCTGGCAGGTAGCAGTGTTTAAGTCTGCTAAAGCTGTGCCCACAGTCGTCCCTTCCCCCAGATGATCTGTCCCAGGGAGATGGGAGTTTGATCTATAAGCTGCTGACTGGAGCTTCTTCCTTTCTTTCAGAGATGCCCTGCCCATAGAGGAGGAATCTAGAGAGGCAGTCTGGCTACAGTGGCTTTGCCGAGCTGCAGTGGGCTCTGCCCGGTTCGAATTTCCTGGGGCTTTGTTTACACTGTGAGGGAAAAACCACCTACTCTAGTCTCAGTAATGGTGGATGCCCCTCCCCCCACTAAGCTCAAGTGTTCCAGGTTGACTTCAGACTGCTGTGGTGGCAGCAAGAATTTTAAGCCAGTAGATCTTAGCTTGCTGGGCTCTGTTGGGGTGGGACCCGCTGAGCTAGACTACGTGACTCTCTGGCTTCAGCACCCTTGCCAGGGGAGTAAATGGTTCTGTCTTGCTGGCATTCCAGGTGCCACTGGGGTATGAAAAAAAAAACTGCAGCTATCTCAATGTCTGCCCAAATGGCTGCCCAGTTTTGTGCTCAAAACCTAGAGCCCTGGTGGTATAGGTACACAAGGGAATCTCCTGGTTTGTGGGTTGCAAAGACCATGGAAAAAGTGTAGTATCTGTTCCAGAATGCACTATTCTTCATGGCACAGTCCCTCACTGCTTCCTTTGGCTAGGGGAAGGAATTCCCCGATCCCTTGCACTTTTGGGTGAGGCAACACCCCACCCTGCTTTGGCTTGCCTTCCATGGGCTGCACCCACTATCTAAGCAGTCCCAATGAGATGAGCTGGGTAACTCAGTTGGAAATACAGAAATCACCCGCCTTCTGTGTTGATCTTGCTGGGAGCTGCAGACTGGAGCTGTTCCTATTTGGCCATCTTGGCAGCTATTCCTGGGATTTTTTTTTAAACCTGAACCCATTCCCAGTTGTTTCCTAAACTTTCATAGAACTGTAAAACTCCTCTCAGCAGGATTCAGCAAGTACACCAGGAAATCTAGCAGCTCCATGTCTTTTCCTGGACACATCCCTCCCACAGCCCTCTGTCTTCCTGTTCCAGTTTGAATGGGGTATTCTCCAGGACCAGCTATCTTTATTGAACTCCTATCTTTCTCTCAAATTTGGATCTTTGCCTCTAGCATTCAATATTTTTCTCTCTAATTTCACTCTTTTATTTTGGTGGAGTATATCTTTCAGTTTGTTTTTTCAGAAAGGGTGTATATAGCAATTTTTTGTGACCTTGCTTAGCTGAAAGGTCTGAAAAGAAGTGATAATGGGAAAGAGGAAGCTGGGCAGGGCCAGGGTGCCAGATGGCTTGGGAAAAGAAGACAAGAACCTGTCTCAGGGAGGCAGCGGGGAAGTGGGAAGCAGGATTGTGCTGAGGCTCCAGGACCCCTGCTCCATATTCCATTGGAATTCATGTACAAAACACAATTTGAAAGATAAAAATAAGAAGAGTTTCAAGATGATGATAGCAGGGCAATAATCCAAGTATGTAGTGTCCTTCTGAGTGTGAGGCCCTGTGTAACTATACTTATGAAGTCAGTCCTGGTGGAAGAAAAATGGTTTATGTATTAAGTTACACTCTTAACTTTTACCCATCTGGAAGAATACGAAGGCACTTTTTAACTCCCTTCATATACTAAAAGAAATTCCAGGTGGATTAAAAATTTAAATGTAAGAGAACAGACAAAACAATTACAAAAGAGCAAAATTAGGAGAACATGCATATAACCTGGTGGTGGGGAAATCTTTTAAATCACAGTAAATGAAGATGCCATAAAGGAAAACATAGCCATATTTGCTTGCATGAAGTTTATATTACATGGAAAAATATTTATAAACAAAGCCAAAAAACAAATGATAGACTAGGGAAAAGTTACAGCTTATAAAACAGGTGAAGGGCCAGGGGTAATGGCTCATATCTGTAATCCCAGCACTTTGGGAGGCTGAGATGGGAGGATTGCTTGAACCTAGAAGTTTGAGACCAGCCTGGTTACATAGCAAGATCCTGTCTCTACAAAAAAATAAAAAATTAGCTGGGCATGGTGCTATGTGCCTGTAGTCCTAGCTAATTGGGAGAATGAGGCAGGAGGATCCCGAGTCCAGGAGTTTTGAGGCTGCCGTAAGCTATGGTCACACCACTACATTCCAGCCTGGGCATCAGTACAAGATCTGGTCTCAAAAAAATAGGTAAAAGATTTTATGTTTAAAACATTTAAATACCTCTACAACTGATAAAGACATCTCAGTTGGAGAATTAGGCAAAGGATATAAATAGGTAATTTCTGAGATAAAGTGTAAATGCTATGTAAAAAAGTGTTGAGAAAATGCAAATCAAAGGGACAGTGAGATAATATGTCTCACACATTATCTTGGGAAAAATTAAGCAGATAAAATATGTAGCAGGGGTGTTTGCTGGGGGAATGGCACTCTCTCAAATTACTGATAGAAATTGAATTGTTATAGAATTTATGGAGAGAAAAAACATGCATATGATGCAACAATTTCATTTCTGGAAATCTATCCTGTGGAAATTAAGGGACTGAGAAATAAGGATATACTTACAAATGTGTTTGTTGCAGCATTTTTGTTGTGGCAACAAACATGATAATAACAAAACAAATATACAAATAAAAATAAGGGAAAATAACCTAATATCCATCAATACATAAATTGTTGAATAAATTGTAATATGTTCATAATTTGAATCATTATGTAACCATTAGAAAAAATGAATTATATCTATACTAATTGATATGGTTTGGATTTCTGTCCCCACCCAAATCTCATGTTGAATTGGAGGAGGGGCCTGATGTGAGGTGAATGGATCATGGGGGTGAATTTCTCCATTGCTGTTCTTATAATAGTGAGTTCCCAAGAGATCTGATGGTTAAAAAGTGTGTGGCACTTCCTTCTTCCCCCTCTTTGTCTCCTGCTCCACCATTGTGAAGATATCCATGCTTCCTCTTCACCTTGCATCATGACTGTAAGTTTCCTGAGGCCTCCCAGTCATCCTTCCTGTTAAATCTGTGGAACTGTGAGTCAATTCAACCTCTTTTCTTTATAAATTACCCAGTCTCAGGTAGTTCTTTATAGCAGTGTGAGAATGGACTAATACAGAAAATTGGTACCAGAATAGTGGGACACTGCTCCACTCTTTCAGGTATAAACATACCTGAAAATGTGGAAGCAACTTAGAAATGGGGTAATAGGCAGGAGTTGGAACAGTTTGGGGGCCTCAGAAGAAGAGAGGAAAATGAGGGAAAATTCGGATCTTCCTAGATATTTGTTGAATGGTTTTGACCAAAATGTTGTTAGGGATATGGACAATGAAGTCCAAGCTGAGGTAGTCTCAGATGGAGATGAAGAATTTATTGGGAACTGGAGTAAAGGGTACTCTTGCTATGCTTTAGCAAAGAGACTGGCAGCATTTGACCCTGCACTGGCAGCACTTTCCTGTTGCCCTAGAGATCTGTGAAACTTTGAACTTGAGAGAGATGATTTAGGGTATCTGGCAGAAGAAATTTATAAGTAGGAAAACCTTGAAGATGTGTCCTGGCTGCTCCTAAAAGCCTGTACTCATTTGCATAAAGAAAGAGATGGTCTGAAATTGGAACTTATATTTAAAAGGGAAGCAGAGTATAAAAGTCTGGAAAATTTGTAGCCCTGCCATGTGGTAGAAAAGAAAAACTCATTTCCTGAGGAGGAATTCAGGCCCAAGCTGGGTGCAGAAATTTCCATAAGTAAGGAGGAAATGAATGTTGATAGACAAGACAATGGGGATAATATCACCAGGGTACTTCAGACACCTTTGTGGCAGTCCCTCCTATCACAGACCTGGAGACCTAGGAGGGAAAAATGGTTTCCTGCGGTGGGCCCAGGGCTCCGTTGCTCTGTGCAGCCTCTGGACATGGTGCTCTGCATCCCAGCTACTCTAGCTTCACATGTGGCTAAAAGAGGGCAAGGTACAACTCAGGCCATTGCTTCAAAGGGTGCAAACCCCCAACCTTTCACATGGTGTTGGGCCTGCCAGTACACAGAAGGCAAGAGTCGAGATTTGGGAGCCTCTGCCTAGATTTCAGAGGCTGTATTGAAATGCCTGGATGTCCAGGCAGAAGTCTGCTGCAGGGCCGGAGCCCTTGTGGAGAACCTCTAGTAGGTCAGTGCAGAGGGGAAATGTGGGGTTGGAGCCCCCACCCAGATTTCCCACTGGGGCACTGCCTAGTAGAGCTGTGAGAAGAGAGTTACTGCCAATCAGACCTCAGAATGGTAGATCCACTGACAGCTTGCACTGTGTATCTGGAAAAGCCACGGGCACTTAAGGCCAGCCCATGAAAGCAGCCACAGGGGTGTACCCTGCAAAGCCAAAGAGACTGAGCTTTCCAACACTTTGGGAACCTACCCATTGCATCATTGTGGCCTGGATGTAAGACATGGAGTCAAAGGAGATTGTTTTGAAGCTTTAAGATTTAATGACTACCCTGCTGGGTTTTGGACTTGCATGGGGCCTGTAGCCTTTTTGTTTTGCTATCATCTCCAATTTGGAATGCAAGCATTTTCCCAGTGCCCATACTCCCATTGTATCTTGGAAGCAATGAACTTGTTTTTGATTTTACAGGCTCATAGGTGAAAGGGTCTTACTTTATCTCAGATAAGACTTTGGACTGTGGACGTTTGAGTTAATACTGAAATGAATTAAGACTGAGGGACTGTTGGGAAGGGATAATTGTATTTTGTAATGTGAGAAGGACATGAGATTTTGGAGGAGCAAAGGATGGAATGATATGATTTGTGTTTGTGTCCTCACCCTAATCTCATGTTGAATTGGAGAAGGAGCCTGGTGAGAAGTGATTGGATTATGGGGAAAGATTTCTTCCTTGCTATTCTCATGATAGTGAGTGAGTTCTCACAATATCTGATGGTTTAAAAGTGTGTGGTACCTCCCCCTTCCCCCCCCCCCCAGCTCCACTATTATGAAGATGTGCCTGCTTCCCCTTTGCCTTTCACCACGGTTGTAAGTTTCCTGAGGCCTCTCGGTCATGCTTCCTGTTAAGCCTGTGGAACTGTGTACCAATTAAACCTCTTTTCTTTATAAATTACCCAGTATCATATAGTTATTTATTGCAGCATGAGCATGGACCAATACACTAATTGACCTAGAGAGTTTTAGTTCAGTAAGGAAAGTACATGTAGAGAAATGTGTACAGTGAAATCATATTTGTGTGGGTGTGCGTAAAATAACGCCCATATCCCCAAACTATGCATACTTGTATATGATTGTACCAATGTGTGATAGTGGAGAAAGTGAGAAAGACAAATGGTTTTTGAACCTTGATTTTGCTGTTAGCTGGAGATGAGAGAGGGAGGAGAATATATAGAAAGATAGAATATAGATTGTTTTGGTGAAAAAGGTAGATCTAAACTCAGAATAAAATGTGAATGATTGTCTAATGGAGAAAGCATTTTGGTCTCTAAAACCTTTTGCAAAGTTTATGTTGTGGCCTAGGCTTTGGTTGTGGCTCCAACTCCTGACTTGTGGGTTCTAGGATCAATAATAATTGTAGTATAATTTATTTCAAAGGTATATAATTTATTTCAATAAAATAAGCTAAAAAAATGAAGGATCCTTTTAGAGGAATTAAAATTTGACTAACATTAGATTTCTTCTCTGAGCCAACAAATTCTAGAATTCAGTAATAGAAGGTCTACAGAAATTTAAGAGAAAAAGAATGTAATAAAGACACTTTTCCCAGTCATGTTGTCATCAATATAGGGAAGAAACAGTGTCATTTTCTTTATTGCCAAAGGCTAAGAAAAGTTACCACTCAAGTATCCTTTCTGTAAAAATGACTCAAAACATTTCCTCACATGATATTAAAATGGGTCCAAATAAGAGACTATGATGGGGAATTTGGGACTGGAAAGAGGCAGTAATAAGCACTAAAACTAATTAAATATACAAAAATTTAGGATGATGTCAGGAAGATAGCAGAATAGAAAATCCTATCCCTCATACCCCTACAGAAACACCAATTTTGGCAACCACTCATAGACAAGAATACTTTTGTGGGAGCCTCAGAGTCCACCTGAGAGGTTTTAATACTCTGTTGAAACAAAAGATTCAAGAGCCAGTATATTGAAGAGGATAAAAAAGTAGTTTCACTTCACATCACCCCCTCTCCCAAAACCTCAGTGCTGAGAGGAACTCCCTGTGCTGAGAGAGGCCCATAACTTCTCCCACAGGGTGATGTGAGCACTTAACTTCTACAGTCTTTTGGGATACTGCCCAGGAGACTCATTTCTATATCATCTCAATGAATGAGAACAGAATGCCAAGGGGATTGGCATGGCTCAGTTGTCTGGGAGCAGCTAGGAGGTGGGAGAAAAGGTGGGAGTGTACAATAGCTGGCATGTGATTCTCAACAGGCTCAAAAATGCTACTAAGAGGCCTGCCATGAGACCCATAGGATAAGTCACTTGTGGAACTCCCAACAAGTGGACACATGATCCCAATACCCTGCCCCTTCACCTTGTGGACAGTGCCCTACATGTTCCTGTGTGTGAGACACACAAGATCCCACATACAACACATGGATCTCAATAGCACGTGCAGATATTAGCAGCTGGCTTTTCTCTGCAAGTTTGGGAAAAAGCACACAATCTTGAACACTTCAGGGCACGGTTCTAGGGAAAATAAATGGGAGACTCTTAGGAACAGGCATGACTTTGTGAGATCAAGAGAAGTCACACAATCTCAAGACTTCTCCCCTAAGAAGGATCAAGAAGAGTGGAGTGGATACATCAATAGAACAGGCCTGAGAGACACCCAAAGTCTCTAGCCAGTCTCACTGATGTAGGTCTTTCAGTCCTAAAGCCAGTCAACAAAGACTGGAGGAAGTGATTGCATCTTTAAATGTGAAGACAATGATGTAAAGTTTCAAGAAACATTAAGAATCAATTATTTTGTCCCACTGAAGGAACAAAATAAAGCTTCAGTGGCTGACCTCAAAAAATGGAGGTATATAAATCACCAGACAAATAATTTCCAACAATCATTTTAAAAAAGCTCAGTGAACTACCAGAGAAAATAGATAGATAATTAAACAAAATCAGTAAAATGAGACATGAATAAAATTAGAAGTTTAACAAAGAAAAATAGACCATTAATAAAAACCAAACTGAAATTCTGGATATGCAGAATACAATATATGAACTAAAAAATTCAATAGAGATCTTCAATAACAAACTCAATCAGGCAGAAGAAAGAATTAGTAAACTCAAAGATCATTTGAAATTATCCAGTCAGAAAAATAAAAATAAAAAAGAATGAAAAATAATGAGGAAGCCCTGCAGAACTTATGGGACACCATTGAACAAACCAATAGATGCATTATAGGAATCCAGGAAGGAGAAGAGAAAGAGAAAGGAGTATAAAACTTATTAAAGAAATAATGACTGCATAATATTCCCCTTTTCTTTATCTAGTCTATCATTGATAGTCATTTTGGTTGGTTCCAGGTCTTTGCTATTATAAACAGTGCCACAATGAACATACCTATGTAACAATCCTGCAAGATCTGCACATGTACCCCAGAACTTAAAGTATTTTACATATATATGTGTGTGTGTGTGTGCATATATATGAAATAATATATATTTCTATCATTATTTCATATATACACACACATCATATATATATGTAAATATATATATAATATATATACGATATGTGTGTGTGTGTGTGTGTGTGTGTGTGTGTGTGTGTGTATATGAAATAATGATAGAAAACCTCTCAAATCTGGAGAGGGAAATTAACATTCAGATTTGTGAAGCCCAAATAACTTCAAATAGGTTGAGCATAAGTAAGTCTGCAAGAAAACTATACCTCACCAAGCTACCCTTCAGAAATGAAGGAGGGTTAAAGACTTCCCCAGACAAACAAAACTGAGGGAGTTCATCACCACTAGATAGCCTTACAAGAAATACTAAGGAAAATTCTTTAAACTGAAATAAAAGAATGCTAACTGGCAACTTAAAAATATATGAAAGTATCACACTCATTGGTAAAGGTAAGTACAGAGTCAAATTTAGAATACTGTAATACTTTAATGGTGATGCATAAATCACCTTGAACTCTAGAGTAAAAGTTAAACAACAAAAGTATTAAAAATAACTATAACTGTAATAATTAGAGAATACACAATATAAAAGATTTTATTTATGACATCAATAACATATAATGTGTGTATGGGGGAAAAGTTTAGAATTTTTGTATGCAGTCAAAATTAAGTTGTTAAAATAGACTTCTATAAGATGTTTTATACAAGCTTCATAATAATTTTAAAGAAAAAGCCTGAAGTAGAGACATAAAAAATAATTGAATCAAAGCATACTACTGGCCTCAAAAAATCAAATCACAAATATGATAAGAGAGAAAAAATTATAAAACAGAAAACAACAAAATATCAGTAAGTCTTTACTTGCCAATAATTACTTAAATGTAAGTGGACTAAATTCCCCGATCAAAAGATATAGAGTAATTGGCCTGAAAAGCCAGGATGCCATTGGCTGCTGAGCCTTTGATACTCGGCTCAGCCTCATCCACCTCTGCTATAACTCTAGGGGCTGGGTCTTCGTGCTGCCTCAGCAGGGAGACACTGATTTCCAGACCACATTCAAGGGAACCAGGCATTGGGAACAACAGAGCAAGCTCTCCCTCTATGTAGTGATTCTTAGCACAAGTTGGGAAGGGTCAGCCTCAGGTGGTGCAGAGACCCTGGCAGCCCTAGGGATTAATGCAACACTCTGGGATCCTTTTGACTCTGCTTCCACAGTGAAAGTTTGGAAGATCATGAGCTATATCACAAAAGGTTGGCCCTGGTGTGGGCATAAGCTTCCTCTACATTCATAGGACTCTTCTGATTTGCAACAGAAGACCTAGATTTGGGAAGCAGAGCCTGGGACTTGTAACCTGTAGGAGTTAGCTTCACTCTTTCCAGATCACTTTGGCAATGAATACATTGTCATCTGCACTATTATCTGGCTTTCTTCCCTGTTTGCTCTAAACACAAAACTTTGATTCTCTGGGCTTCTTTAAAATTCTGGTGTCTTGACTCCAGGGGCTGGCAGGCCCTCCTTCTGGCCCAACATTTCACACCCCTGATGTGAAATTGCATCCTCTCACACCTCCGACAAGTTCTTTCCTCTTGGAAATTGTATCCTCTCGCACCTCCAACAAGTCCTCTCCTCTTGGTTTGGACATTTCTTCTCCCTCTCCTGGTAGACTTCCTGGTTAGGACAGATCCACTGAGTCTGAGAGAAACAAACTGAGAATGCCTCCTTCTATCTCTGCCTTCTAGTTCACATCAAGTCTTGAGCATTTAGATTTCATCTTCCACCTCCACCTTCTAGTTCACACCAGGTCTTGGAGGCTTTAGATTTCATCTTAGTTTACCCTTTTTAGTCATAAATTGTCAATGAAATGACCACTTAGGATGGTCTGAGATATTACATTTGGGGTTTTGGTTAGACTTGGCTTTGCACAAAGATACAACATGGTAGCTGAGTGGTGTGTTAGTAGATGTATAAGGCTAGGGATCCAGGGATTCCCATATTCCAGCCCTTGAAATTCCCAAGGGAACTCTATACATAAGACAATATGCTGCAAACAGCCATTCATCCAAAAAATGATTATTGAACATTTGTTATGTGTCAAGCACTTTCTAGGTGTTGGGATACAGTAGTGAAGAAAATAGACAAAAGTGCTTATCTTCATGGAGCTTCTTACATTGTGGTGAGAATGGGAATAGAACAGAAGAGTGGGGGCAGCTCAGGGCACCAGGAAGGAGGGTGAGGGGTATAATTTGTGTAATCCTAGAGGCAGACTCTCTACATTTCACAATTTCATGAATGACCAGTCTGGCTAGCTCTGATGCAGTGTCTTTTGGAAAGATGGCTGTTGTTTTCTGTTTTTAGATTATACATAATTATAGCAGCCAGCACTGAATATGGCCTCTGGGCCAGGCACTGTGCATTGTTTATCCTCATGTCGACCCTGTAAAGGGGATATTATCACCCCCATTTTACAGATAAAGAAATTGAGGATGGCAAGGTTAAATAATATTCTCAGTGTCACACAGCTAGATTGTCTATCTGCCTCCAAAGATGTGCTCTGAAACAGTACCCACTCCTGCCCCAGCCCTGGAGAAATGCCACTAGGCCTACACAGGAAAATGGAGGCAAAGCCAAACAGAAGGATGGCATGAAACCAGTTACATATTGTTCTGAGTCCTATTTAACTTACTCTTTTCTGCATCAAAGCCACCAAATAAAGATTGTTTATAAAACAGTTAGAGAAACTCTCTTACAGAAGCAGCTGGTGACAGTGGCTGGTTGCTAGGTGTTGCTAGGGCAACTTAGCTAGGAGTCTGGTCGTGAAGTAATTAAGCAGGGTATATAAATTACCTCAGCTGGTTTTCCTCAGAATAGGCAGTTCCCTGCATGAAAGTGGGTGACTAGGTTCTCTCTTTTCTCCCAAAGTCAAAATCAGATAGGAAACCTTTTGAAGATGCATAGAAACATGTCATGGTAGGGTGAGGGGCTCCTCTTCAGATCCCACAGAGCAGCTGGGGCCGGCCAGGGAAAGATCAAGGGTGAATATAGGTAGATACCAGCAAGGGAAGAGCATGTTCAGAGCCTATGAGTGGGCTGGGAGTGAAGGCAGGAGCCAGGAGGCAGGACCAGAGCTGACAGAAACCAGAGAACAGGCACAATAGCAGGAAAAATACCACCACATGTGCCACAGGAGGCCATGCCTTGCCAGTATGAGGACTCACCAGAATTTATAATGAGATGGAATGAAGGAACTGCACAGGGCTAGGAAGGGATTCTCAACTTGCGATTGGAACCTGTCTACTCCTATTAACAGTAACATTTATTGAGTAAAGTGTCAGGTCCTGTACCAAGACTTAATTTAGATTTAATGTAAGATTAGATTTAGATTTACATTTTAAAATCTACATTTAGATTTAATGTAATCCTATTAAGGTAGGTAGTATGATCTGCCATTTTACAGAGGAAGAACTGAAGGATTCATTATTTAATTTGTCCACTGTTAATCAGATAGTCAACAGTGGATTCTGGAATCAAACCCATTTCTGTCTAGCTTTAAAACAGAGACCTTTAACCACTCTGCTAACTTGTAGTTATTCCACTTATGGAGGTTTCCATGTCCAGCTTGCTTTGAAAGCACCGAAGGACTTTTGACACTGCATGCCCTGGCCAGGGTTGGCGAGCTTGTTGAAGGCCTTACCAGCTTCCTGAGACCCTCACACTAACTTTTCAGTGGCTCTGGAGTCTTGCTGTGGAGGCATTTGTGTTCATCTTGGCCTTTGAATTTCGGGGAGAAAAAAATAAATTATTCCCATAAATACAGTTATCAGAGTCAAAAGAAGTCAATAATAGTTATCTACTTCTGCACAGAAGATCACCCCAAAATTTAGCCACCTAAAACATCAAACATTTATTATATCACACAGTTTCTGAGAGTCAGGAATGCAGGAGCAGCTTAGATGAATGGTTCTGGCTCAAGGTCTCTCATGAGGTTGCAGTCATGATGTTGGCAATGGTCTCATCTAAAAACTTGACTGGAGCTGAAGGATCTACTTTCAAAATGGCTCACTCCCATGGCTATTGGCAGGTAGGATGCCTCAGTTCCTCTCTATAGGACTGTATTCATGGCCTCATGAAATGGCAACAGATTTTTCCCAGTGATTGACTGGAGAGAGAAATTGAGAGATTGAAAGAGAGAGAGAGAGATAGAGTGAGAGCACAAGAAAGTGCAATGCATTTTTTGACCTAGTGTCTGAAGTTACACACCATCACTTCTGCCATATTCTATTTGTTGAGAGTGAGTCACTAAATACAAGAGGAGAAGAATTAATCTGCACCTCTCGAGTGGAGGCGTATAAAAAATATGGAAAATACTTTTGAAATCATCACACAGCATAAACAAAGACCTGAGTGAAAAAATTATATGGCTAAATGCAGAGATGTGGAGTGGACAAAAGTCCTCTTAAGACAGCTGCTGGTGCTAGGCAACACATTTATGTTCTGAACACAGGGGAGCATGTACTTGCATGAGTCTCTGATGACTGCCACCATCCAGATAACAGTGATTCATTCCATTTTCTCTTTGTCTGGAGAAAAATCTCATTCTGTGCAAGCCAAGCTGTTTATGGATCTTTCTATCTATTCATCCATTCATATGGGACCCAGGGCATGATAACAGCTATTCAAACTGTGGAATATTAATTAGATGGAAAAATGTACACATTAGCTATCTCCATTTCAACTGAGAAATCTGGCTGAGGTACATAATTTGCTTCAATGTCATCTGTGTCAAGATTTTGAAAGGGTGGCAATATATCACTGTGTTAGACAAAAGGCGTGGGATAAAAGGGGAAGGACTATTCATGGCAACATGGGTTTCAGGATATTAATAAGTGCAAATATTTGCTTCTCTATGGAAGCATTAAAGCTCCCTTCTTATTTCTTGGTTCTCATGCCCAAAGTTATTTGCTTTTTACTACTGACATCGAAGCAGAATATTAGCTCATCTTTTGGCTCTGAAATGTAGCTTTTATGATGGGGAAGTGCAACAAACAACCTTAATGCTCACTAGTCCCCCTCTGTCTTGGCTGTGATTCAGGGAGTCTGTAGTGAAGAGAAGTGATTGATAGCCAATTGTGATATTAAATAGACTTCGAGAGATGGCTCCTAATGGTGTCCATTTTGGCTCTGCGTCTTTCCCTCTCCTCATTCCTTCTCCTCTCCTTTTCATGGTAAAATAGCTGACCCAATTGAGTAGATGGGTGTCACTGGCCTTGACATCATGCACCTTGATCCTAGGGCAGTCTCAGTTGTTCCCTTGGAATATAGCTCAGATACCTCTCTCATGGAAGACGACATCACCAAGGAAGTCCGAATTGCTTCCTAAGTAGAAGGGTGATGCAGACTCCTTGCAGAGGAGACAGTATAGCTTCCCCAAACTTCTGGTGACTTACAGCAAGCAGGACATTCTCAGGAAGGGCACATGCCATATATTAGATTCTGTGTGCTACGTGGATTCCTCCCCACACATGGGGTGGGGAGTGGGTAGAACTTAAACTGCATACTTCTCTAGGCCACAAATATTCCACAAGAGGGAGAATAGACATGTTTTTTTCCTCATTCCTCCATTCTCTCGTGTGCCCCATTAGTAGGAAAAGTAGGGGTTTATCTTGTGGGAGACAGTTAGTCTGGAAGGAAACTTCTCCTTGGGTTGTGAGATGTCTGATTTTAGACACAGCACAGGAACATTCACTGCAGCACAGAGGGGAAGACCTGCTTCTGTTTCTTCTACCCTGAGGCATCGCAGAACCAGAACCTACCCTCTTCTTCTAGGGGAGTCAGTGGCCCCTGTGTAAACTTGACAAGAGAAGGAGCCACTGATCCATGTCACCTTTCTTTAATTTCTAAAAGCCAGATGGCTAGAGATAATAGATATGAAATTGCCTTCATGTAGTGGGCTCTTGATCAATATTTGTTGAATAAATGAATAAACTCAAGGTGGTACAAAGGGACAGCAGTATGATTATAGCCATTTATTTCATTGCCATAATCCTCATGTCAAAGCATGAGGCCTGGTTCTGTCAGAGAACACCATCCTGTTCTCTTCAGTTTACATTCCAAAGCCAGAGAAAATTTCTATTTCTTCTCCTTCTACCTTCCTCTTCCTCTTCTTCCTCCTCCTCCTTTACCTCTTTTTCCTCCCCCTCCACCTTCTCCTCCTCTCTCCTCCTCCTCCCTTCTCCTCTTCCTTCTTCTTCTTCCTCCTCCTAACTACTGTATTAATGAAAAGAAAACTTATTTTTAAAGTTCAATTTTGTTTTTTTACCTAAGAATACAGCTAACCAGGGAGGTGAAAGATTTCTACAAGAATTACAGAACACTGCTCAAAGAAATCAGAAGTGACACAAACAAATGGAAAAACTTTCCATGTTCATAGATAGGAAGAATCAATATCATTAAAATGGCTATACTGCCCAAAGCAATTTACATATTTAATACTATTTCTATCAAACCACCAATGACATTCTTCACAGAACTTGACATGGATTTATAAAGGTCTACTTTGAGCTTTAATATATGTGTAACTAAATGATGTGCAACTAAATTTCATCGTTCTCTGGCTGTGTGAGGTTTTGGTG